>JAGDYQ010000113.1:2380218-2580218 GCA_021962125.1 Bulinus truncatus
TATACACTAGCCTAGAAACAAAATATGGTCAAATTTATTATGGTACAAACAATCTTTTCCAAGTATACACTAGCCTAGAAACAAAATATGGTCAAGGTTATTATGGTACAAAGAATCTTTTCCATGTATACACTAGCCTAGAAACAAAATATGGTCAAGGTTATTATGGTACAAACAATCTTTTCCAAGTATACACTAGCCTAGAAACAAAATATGGTCAAGGTTATTATGGTACAAACAATCTTTTCCAAGTATACACTAGCCTAGAAACAAAATATGGTCAAATTTATTATGGTTTAAACAATCTTTTCCAAGTATACACTAGCCTAGAAATAAAAATATGGTCAAGGTTATTATGGTACAAACAATCTTTTCCAAGTATACACTAGCCTAGAAACAAAATATGGTCAAATTTATTATGGTACAAACAATCTTTTCCAAGTATACACTAGCCTAGAAACAAAATATGGTCAAGGTTATTATGGTACAAAGAATCTTTTCCATGTATACACTAGCCTAGAAACAAAATATGGTCAAGGTTATTATGGTACAAACAATCTTTTCCAAGTATACACTAGCCTAGAAACAAAATATGGTCAAATTTATTATGGTACAAACAATCTTTTCCAAGTATACACTAGCCTAGAAACAAAATATGGTCAAGGTTATTATGGTACAAAGAATCTTTTCCATGTATACACTAGCCTAGAAACAAAATATGGTCAAGGTTATTATGGTACAAACAATCTTTTCCAAGTATACACTAGCCTAGAAACAAAATATGGTCAAATTTATTATGGTACAAAGAATCTTTTCCATGTATACACTAGCCTAGAAACAAAATATGGTCAAGGTTATTATGGTACAAACAATCTTTTCCATGTATACACTAGCCTAGAAACAAAATATGGTCAAATTTATTATGGTACAAACAATCTTTTCCAAGTATACACTAGCCTAGAAACACAATATGGCCAAAGTTATTATGGTACACGGAATATTTTTCACGTAAAGTCCCTTGGCGTTGTGTTTTAGACTAAATATACATGTACTTGTATTATAAAACTCAAATACGTTCAGCCTTCACCTTCAATTAAGATCCTCTTTAAAAAAAAAATGTTTAAAGCTAATGACGTGTACTCTACAACCTGTTCACTTGAAACATGATTTCTTTTCCCGTTAAACTTTTAATGTATACTAGTTTCCGCCCTTAAACATATAAAGTACAAAGTGGAATTTGTTGACGAATGGTTACCGATAGTCTCTCCTTGAGAAACACCAAGATTTTTGCATTAATTCTGCTTTCTGAATAAATAGTTCATTCCTTTAGAGCTGGAAAAAAAAAGTAGAAAAGTGAAAGGGGCGGTGGGGGGGGGGGGCGGGACGGAGGGTGGCGAGGAAAGGTTGGAGACAACAATAGTTCGTAAAATAAGAGTCCGAGTCTATGACGTCACAGCTTAGGAAACGTTGAAATGGAGATTTATTATTGAAAGTTAGGTAACTCTGAATTCTCTCCTGGTGGGAGGAAAGAGAACACCATTGGTTCGTTTCTGCTGACTGATCACCACTTCCTAAAAAGATACACCAGGGAATGGATTGGAAATAACTTGAGCCAAACGTGCACTAAATAAATGTTCATCGCAGCCCGTGGTTTTTGGAGTTAGTTACAATTGGTGCCAGCAGCTGCTGTGAATATTTTATACTAACAGTCCGTTGGCTTGAGAGGGGGAGAGAGGGAGGGGGGAGAGAGAGTATAGAAAATGAACACTGCTGAATATCATCAAATATTAAACGGCTGTTCTTTGAGATAAATGGCATTTCAGTTGAATAACTTAAAGGTTTGTGTTATTAATAACAAACTAAATAGAATAGATAAAAGTTTTTGTAAGCTATAGTATGATGATTTATCGAGGTACGAGCTGCCACACAACAGACCCATGACGAGCAGTGGTGGTAGGAACACACACCCATCCCAAAGTGTAGGCACAATACTCCGTTTATAACAAAATATATATAAAAACTAACAACAGCATCCCAAAGTGTAGGCACAATACTCCGTTTATAACAAAATATATATAAAAACTAACAACAGCATCCCAAAGTGTAGGCACAATACTCCGTTTATAACAAAATATATATAAAAACTAACAACAGCATCCCAAAGTGTAGGCACAATACTCCGTTTATAACAAAATATATATAAAACTAACAACAGCATCCCATAGATAGAGACAATATCCGTTTATAACAAAATATATATAAAACTAACAACAGCATCCCAAAGTGTAGGCACAATATGAAGGGTAGGGGGTGGTGGGGGGGGGTCAGAAAGACCATGATGTTCCATTGGGCTGTAATGAGCGGTCGGTCAGGAGTTGTTGTTAGTATATATATATATATATATATATATATATATATATATATATATATATATATATATATATAATTTGTTATAAACGGAATATTGTGGTAAAGTCTGTTACTATTCATAGATTATTTGAAAAAGAAAAATCTATTTAAAACAAGCAATTAAGCCCGTTCCATTCTGGACACAGGACGTGTTAGCGCATTTTCTTCTTATGTATCAGTACGTATGTTAGCTTTCAGTAAATATTTGTAAATTTTGGAAATGTTTATAAATTCAATTGTGTAACGCATATATCTTTAAAAAAAATATTATAAAGACGTTTCTTTATATTTGAAAAAAAATTATTTTCTCTTAAATCTAACTACAAGTGGTTTGTGGTTACTGAAATAGGACTCATAATTGAAAACATTCGAAATTGTAGTCATTTAATCGTCCGAAAACTCCGTCAATTGTTGCATAGCTCTGATACTTTCAATTAAACTCAGAACACAAGCTTACTATTTGATTTGATGAGTTTCTTAATAAATCTTGGTGAAACTACGTGCTGCAGTATTTCGCACCAAATGAATGGGTTATTGAACGTACAAGGTGTAGAATGGGGCCATATATATAATATATAAGCCCCTTGGGAGCCCTGAAGCCCGGCCCTCAGAGGTCCTATCGCGAAATGAACTTTTGATGTACACATGGCAGGCCAAGACCTACAAAATGATATATACATCATGGGTCTAGGACTTATGGTTGCTGAGATATAGGGCGCTCCTTTATTAATATAGCTTATATAGTAAAAAACGGTACTTTATAAGGCCCCTTTTACGGCCCTGAGAGGTCAGATCGCGAAATGGAAAAAGTCATTTCTTGGCAGGCCAAGACCTACAAAATGATATATACATCATGGGTCTAGGACTTATTGTTGTTGAGATCTAGGGTGATGACAGACAGACAGACAAAACGGGGACAAAAACTGAAAAAAAAAAATTAATGAAATAATAAAAATTCGATAAAATTAATTTTTTTTTCTTTTTGGTGCCAAGTACGGACGCGGGACCGGTGATTGTAAAAGGGAAGGGGGGTTGCGAGAGGTAGAAAGAACGGACGCAAAAATTAGACATTATGGTCATAGCTTGCCCCACGGGTGCATATGTGTCGAGTGTGTTTGTGTGTGTTGGGGGGGGGGCTGAGTATGCATTTGTACCAGTATATTTATATTTATCATTGCCTCCGATAGGATGATATTCCTCATCTATTTTCGTTCCTTGTTGAACGTCGTGAAAATCCCATTTTCATAGGTATCAGTTGACAAACATAGTTAGACACCGCTAGCAGCATTGTCTATGGGAAGTATTCATTAGGTGACCTTCTGTCTATGTTCTTTCAGGAATGGAATACTTTCAAATTCACGCAATAACAATTTTCAAAATCTTCACAATTTACCGACCAAATGCTGCAGATCACTTACACATGTCATGGCGGAAATTGTTTTTCATATCTCGGGCTGTGCATATTGTCTCACGCGTATTCGCAAAGGTACATCAGTAATGTTTAGGTTAACGTGAAATGTTAATCGCGATGAGGTTAACATTATACATGGCCCTAACCTAGACATGGGGAAACTACGACCCACGGGTCAAATACGGCTAGTCGGGCTGTTAGATCCGGCTCACCATCACCATCCCTTCACATTCTAAGACACTTACATCTAATTGTATCATTTTATATGTACTCTTTATATAACATCTCTTGGACTTGGTCTGGGCCTTCTGTGAAAAAAAAGAAAACTTTCTGGCCCGAGGCTCAATTGGTTTGCCCACCCATGCTCTTGTCTTCACGACAAAATTAAATAATAGAATGAAAATAGGCCAGGTAAAACCATTGATGCTAAAAGTACGTATATGCCGGGCAAAGAATGTAAAGAAGTACGGACAATCCGGACAAAGAATGTAAAGAAGTACGGACAAACCGGACAAAGAATGTAAAGTAGGACAAACCGGATAAAGAATTAAAGTACGGACAATCCGGACAAAGAATATAAAGAAGTACGGACCAACCGGACAAAGAATGTAAAGTACGGACAATCCGGACAAAGAATGTAAAGAAGTACGGACAAACCGGACAAAGAATGTTAAGTACGGACAAATTTGAAGCGAAATTTAGTTCGGACAAGAGGGTTTAAAACAAAAGAACTGTCCGTACAAAATACGGAGGTATGGTGACCTTTATCTAAGAGGATGGGGCAGGTGGTAGGCACAGGCCAAATAGTTCAACATGGTCGTGAGTTGTAGGGGGGGGGGGAGTGTTTTATATGACAAATGGAAGAAAGGGGGGGGGGCGGTCTGAATTTGTTTTTATAAATTGTATATAGGCTATGGTCATTTTATTTTCATTTTTGAGTTTTATAATTTCTGAACGGACCCTTGGGCTCTTATTTCCAGATTCTATAACAACCGTGCCTTAGGCCATATAGGGAGGAGACGAATAGTTGTCATATTTATTCTTAGAATGAATATCTATACACATCAAATAGTTGGCTGATATTGAGGATTGTAGAAGTTGGCGTATAGACCTTTCTCACTTGTATTCCTCCGCGTCAGCTGTCTTTGTGAAAGGGTCATAATGGGCTTCCGGTCGCTTTGTTTATACTTGATTAATACTTAGCTCGATTATTTTTCCTACTTTTTTTGTCTAATATATGATAAAACGACTTTAAATTTATTACCGAAATTTAATTTTTGTGATGTTGACAAGTTTTTAAAGTCACAAAATGTCCCGATATCAGAGAGAGAAGTTACGAAGGGTTACAAATACTTCTCTGAGAAGTATGTCCATGACATGAAAAGTTACATTTTACACTAAAATTGTTGTTTAAAGTTTTTATAATTGACGATTAGGGTTACCAGCAGGCCCGTATCGTGCGGGGGGCAGGGGGCCGGGCCCCCCTGCTTATTTGCTCTACTTAGTAAAATGTATTACTTGCCCTCTACCCCCCTCGCTGTTGCCTGGCCCCCCTGCTGTAAAATGCCTGGCCCCTGCTGTAGAATTTTCACGGTACGGGGCTGGTTACCTGTTTAGGGATAGATAGGGTGAGTTAACGTTAGGTTTATTTAATGTGTTATAATTTAAAAGGTAAAAAGCTCAGTCCTCAGCAAACGTTGAGAATTAGACCTATCTTAAATCACATAAGTCATAATTTTCTACCTGGACACATTCCTAACCTTGGCACGTATTAACAGTAACACCAACATTAACTTTACTTAATTTTACATTACCATTATCTTAACCGAAACCCTAGTACAAACACTCATGTAAATTATATTATTTAACCATGATTGTTAAAACAGTATATTTTTGGTTAGCATATATTGTGCGATAGTAATTAAAAATCGGTAGTAAAAGGTTTGAAACTACTACCTCATATTCAGTGGCGCAACCAGCAAAAAGTGCTGGGGGGGGGGGGGGGGCTCACATATTGAAAAAAGACAGTTTGACAGTCTTTTTAGTAACTTTATGTAGTAAATTATGTATTGATGATTTGGTCTGGGTTGCGCCACTGCTCATTATGATGAGGTGATGGTCAATGTGTTATTTTTCTTAAATAAACAATATACAGTTACAGACCTTAGCTCTACACTAGGAAATGTAGTCAAACTATCAGCGAGATGCTATAGAAGCTAGAGAAAAAATCACGAACCTCATAATTTACAGGTAAAAGGAAAAATATATGATATCATAATAAAATATGTTACTTATTTAATATTTTTTAAAATGAAAATATCTGGTGATTTTTTGGTGCGAGAAGGGAATTTATATCTGTACAGCCAGATACAAATGTTTGAAAAATGACAAATTAACAAAAAACATAGCCTTTTGGTTGAAGGAAGTCGGACTACAATGAGTCATATTCAAAATGTCGACTTTTATACATTGGTATACAATTGTACTTTTTTACTGAGTTGAAGTTGTTTGCATTAAACACATGTTTAACTGTTTACAGACAGTCCATTAAAATATTAAGATTAAAAAGTCGAGAGCATACACTAGTGTTAGCAGTGGTCTTTAATTATAAAAATTATATCGTATAGTATTAAAAATCAGAAAAACATTGTTATAGTTTTAACTTTTAAGATAATAATAAATAATTACACTGAAAAATATATTAAATTTTGATTATTTGATTTTCATGATTAAAATTAAAAGAATAGCAGGTAACAGAAATTTATTATTCGCAAATTCAAGTACATTAATTGGTACCGGAAGTGTAACTAGCCCTTCTAAACAAACAATTCAGTAAGGGGACTACTTTATGAGAAAGGTCTATATCGTGTAACTCATTTTTGTCCTTAACAACACGTTACATGAATGAGCTTTACTTGACCACTTCTAAAGGTCACTAGGATTCACGTACATTATTGAACACTGGCCAGAAGCTAGACTAGGACAGGACAGATCGCTGTCATGAATTGCAAAATTAAACAATTGTAATACAAGATCACCCCTATTTTGTTTATTGATTGAATACTGTTACGTACTCCAAATAGTATTTGGTACTCCGTCGGAGGTGCCAAATATATGTTACGGGTCCTTTTAATGATGATACTTGTAGAAGGTGTAATAAATCAGACAACACAAATCACGAAGTTAACTCCAGTGAAGTAACATCAAACAATCATTTAATACTTGAACATAAACTGACATAAAGGTAGAATCAGGAGGAGTACAATAGCAAACTGTAAATATGCATCCATCTACATAGACGCCCAAAGCTAGACTCTACTAGTGCATGCCTCCGCATCCTATGATGCACAGAGCTCGACTGATTATAAAACAACCCATGTGCTCCCAACTGTCGGTTTAATATACGTCATTTGTACCAAATGACGTATACACTAAAGCTCCCAATATTTACACTCAAGATGGCGGAATGACGCCATAGATACTGCGGTGGGCGGAGCCTACCGAATTGCGTCATCAAGCCTAGGCTATACTATTTCTCCACAAATACAAATATTGAAGGATATGTGTCTTTATTTCGATATCTCACATTAATGTAAATTTGAATGATGTCTCAGTAAAGCTTAAGTAGAAGGGCTAGTAAATATAAGTAGAGTCATCATACAGGTCATCATACATACATACCTTTTTATAGATTATAGCAGATAGGTAGGTAGGTTTATATATATATATATATATATATATATATATATATATATATATATATATGTAGGCAAGGAGATAGATAGATATGTATGTACGTAGGTGAGAAGATGTGTAGATAAGAAGATGAATAGATGGATATATATGAAGTAATTAGGTATATAGATGAATAGATATGTAGGTAAGTCGACAGATATATTTGTAGACAGAGACAGGTAGGTAGGTAGGTAGGTAGATGGATGGATGGATGGATAGATAGATAGATAGATAGATAGATAGATAGATAGATAGATAGATAGATAGATAGATAGATAGATAGATAGATAGATAGATAGATAGATAGATAGATAGATAGATAAATTGAATCCTGGGGTTTTTGTTTATTGTTGTTTCCAAGTTTTGATAGACGTGGTGATGATATGAGAGAAGATGTAGAAAACGTTCAATAAGAATCCGAATTTTTCTCCTCTACTGAAGTTTTGCTACGCA
This sequence comes from Bulinus truncatus, assembly GCA_021962125.1. Classification (NCBI taxonomy): domain Eukaryota; kingdom Metazoa; phylum Mollusca; class Gastropoda; family Planorbidae; genus Bulinus; species Bulinus truncatus. The sequence continues at coordinate 2,388,227 of JAGDYQ010000113.1, forward strand.
CGATGCCGGGCTAGAATGTTTTATTTTTTAGATGCAATTTAAATAAGCGTAAATAACAGAGATAATATATATATATATATATATATATATATATATATATATACATACATATATATATATATATATATATATATGTATATATATATATATATATATATATATATATATTGGATAAAGACACTTTAGCAAGAAATTAAACTACACTGTGAAATAAGAACGTACTTTAAATTCGTCAACAATGAGCTAAATTTTGACTTTTGATAGAATTCCAGGATAGAATCCCAGGGTACCGAGATATCTCGGGATAAGAGAATTTCCCGTGACGTGTATAAAATGAGATGAAATTCGGTCCGGGATTCCGCTATCCCTGGGGAGAAACCATAATGAGATCACTCAGATGTACCATACCAGTTGTTATCTAGTAGTCAATTTAAACCTGTAGCAATAGTTTGATAAAGAATCAACAGATAATATTTCATTATCACAGGAAAGCTGATAAAAAAATAAAATACAAAAAAATGTTGTACTTGTGCTTACATAAATATACTGTTACATCTTTTTTATTTTATACATGTTTAGTACATAAGTGGGACGGATTGCCGAGTGGTGTAGATACTCGACTGTCGACCTGAGAGCCCTGGGTTCGATCCTCGGAGAGGCCTATGGAATTTTTCCAGGTGAAATTTGGTACTAAGTCGTCCCACAAGTCCACTCAGCTTTAAATGGGTACCTGACTTAAGTTGGGGAAGTAAAGGTGGCTGGGCGTTGTGCTAACCACACAATCTCTTCATATGCCGAGGTTATAGAAACAGATGAATTCTACAGTTCATCTGCCCCGATAACCCGTTAGGGCTAAGGGAACTTTACTTTTTTTACTTAGTACATAAGCACTTTTTTTTAGATAAATATATTTATTTTTATTGTACATAAATCTTCAGACTATAATCCACATTATCAATTACTGTCGAACGAAAAAGATTATTTGGTTCTATAAAGTGAATTAATGTATTGAATGATTATTACATGTGTGGCAACGAATTAGGTCAATTATAAAAGCAAAAAAAAAAATTCTTTTAAGAGCCGTACCATATTGAATGTTTCAAGATTATGCAATAAAATCAAAGAAAATCTGATTCAACGGAAACCGCACTAAACATCGACAAAGGGTTTCATTCGGCCTCCAGTTAACAATGATGCAAAAAAAATATAGCAGGTTAAAGTATTTCAATAAAAGTACACTATCAAAATATATAGGTCAGGGGGGAAAAACCTAGATTACAAATATCTAGCAAATTAGTAAATATCTTCTATCTCTTGGTCCCCTTCTAGAACTGGGAGTGGGGGGTGTGTGTGTATATGTGTGTGTGTGTGTGTGTGTTTGTGCGTGTGTAGGAGGGGAGGGAGGGATTCGTTTAGTCAATCTGTTACCGGTTTCAAACGTAAATTAAACAAAAAATAAAAAGTTCTTTCTATATTTACTTCCAAGTCTGGTGCTATTACTGTCAGAGTTAAACTCACTACAACTCGGACAGCTAGCTAATCATCGAGTCTGGTGCCAGTCGATGGCCGAAGCTGGGCCTGTCCTAACATTTTCTGATCTGTCCAAAGAGAAGCGGACCAAGCGTAAATAATGACCCCTTGAGGGATGTCAAGTGGCCAGCACCCGAGTCATTCCACTAGTGACCAGGGTACTACGGTAAATGCTGACCAGCTAAAAATATCATTTAGTCGGGCCAGTGCCTTGGTTTTGAAAAGTTTCATTAAGTACTTTAGTCTAAACGTCCTGATTTTGTGTTTAATTATATAATTATGAACAATAGATGGAAATTTAACGTTACATCGAAATATGATCAAACCATTATTGAACAGTACACACAGTGGCGTCATTTGGGGGTGGGGGGTGAGGGCCGCACCGGGTGACACCAATATAGGGGTGACACCATAATGATTGATTCCATCATAGTTAAAAACATAAGCAGTAGACTAGGGTGTCACCATGCAGAGCAGTAGCAGAGGGTGCCACCATTCACAGCAGTAGCACAGGGTGCCACCATGCAGAGCAGTAACACGAGGTGCCACCTTCAGAGCAGTAGCACAGGGTGTCACCATGCAGAGCAGTAGCACAGGGTGCCACCATTCACAGCAGTAGCACAGGGTGTCACCATGTAGAGCAGTAGTACAGGGTGTCACCATTCACAGCAATAGCACAGGGTGTCACCATGTAGAGCAGTAGTACAGGGTGTCAGCATTCAGAGCAGTAGCACAGGGTGCCACCATGCAGAGCAGTATCACGAGGTGCCACCTTCAGAGCAGTAGCTCAGGGTGCCATGCGGTGCGTCCGAAGCTGAGGTAAATGTATACAATTTAAAGCTGCTCGGATCAATCTGAAGCTATCTGTAAATGAGCTAAAAATGACACATATAGTCACGTGGTTTCAAGAAATTGGAGACGTTTACAAAAGCATTTTAATGAAAATAATATAAATCTTTCTGAAATATAGTCAGTAATACTATCGTTTTTATCGCTTAAAGTATCATGGTAAATCCAGCATTAAGGACAAAATAACGCTTCTAGCCTTGCATAATCCAACCAGTGCTGTTAATAGATTTTCAATTACAATGTGTTATTAGCATTTGAATAATATAATAATAGTGTACATTACAGAATTATAAAAAAAATGAATGTTTATATTTTATTAACTTTCATGCTCGAGAATATTCCATCATGCACATGGAATACACAAATCAAAAAGATCTAGTAGCTGATACGGTGTCTGACTCCTCCTATACTAGCGGCCTGCATTCAAGAGAAATGGGAGAAATGGAATGGACGAAGACAAATGTGATACTGAAGTGGAAGCTGAAAATGTGTCTATAATGTGATGATGAGTCGATTTAACAAAAACATTGGAATATTTTATCAGATGCTTCTTTCTGGAATGCACCAGTTCCAAGTAATTTTTGGGTTGAAATTATCAACAAAAAAAAAGGAAATATTCTTCTCAGAACATGGATGGGTCATGGATGGGACAAGGCAAGATGCTAAAGCTAAAGGAGATGTGCCCCATCTATTCAGAGAATGAAGACCAGGAGTGGAAAATTTAAAATAAAGTTTCTGTCAAAATAACAAATAATTTGACTTTGCTTTGCTGGTTGTTGCAGTTCTTGAATGTTTTACTTTAAATTATATTGTGTAATTTGTTTTTTAGAGCATTTTCGAAAAAAAATGCTCTATTGTCCCCGTTTTGTCTGTCTGTCTGTCCGTCTGTCCGTCATCACCCTAGATCTCAACAACCATAAGTCCTAGACCCGTGATGTATATATCATTTTGTAGGTCTTGGCCTGCCAAGAAATGACTTTTTCCATTTCGCGATCTGACCTCTGAGAGCCGTAAAAGGGGGCTTAGTACCGGTTTTTGCTATATAATCTATATTAATATAGAGCACCTATATCTCAACAACCATAAGTCCTAGACCCATGATGTATATATCATTTTGTAGGTCTTGGCCTGCCAAGTGTACATCAAAAGTCCATTTCGCGATAGGACCTCTGAGGGCCAGGCTTCAGGGCTCCTAAGGGGCTTATATATTATACATAGATATATTTGGCTAGATCGCTTATGGGCTGTGCATAGACATATATTGTGCGGACCATAACTTTTTAAGAGAAGAGTACATTTCGGTATAACCTGATGACGTAGTACGCATAGAAACCTTAAGTAACCAAAATAAATAGCAGAAGACATTTTGCATTGTTTTCCTTGACACATTTTCAAAAACTTTTTTTTAAATTAACTTTGAATAAAATGCCTTCGTGTTGTGTACCCGGCTGTTTGATTATATTATTACTAACCGTCAAATATATTTTTTTCGGACACATCAGTAGATTTTAAAACCTCTAGCATGAATGGGGATTTTTTTTTAATTAAAAGGAAGGAAATCTTTTTCGGTAAAAAATAAAGAACTGTACAGAATTGTACTCTTCTCTTTTTAAAGTAGGGGTCTCGAATACAACACTTTTTCGGTCTCTATTAAATAAGCATAAGCGATCTAGTCTTATATATCTATGATATATATACACCTTGTACGTTCAATAACCCATTCATTTGGTGCGAAATACTGCAGCACGTAGTTTTACCAAGATTTATTAAGAAACTCATCAAATGAAATAGTAAGCTTGTGTTCTGAGTTTAATTGAAAGTATCAGAGCTATGCAACAATTGACGGAGTTTTCGGACGATTAAATGACTACAATTTCGAATGTTTTCAATTATGAGTCCTATTTCAGAAAGCTGAGTGGACTTGTGGGACGACTTAGTACCAAATTTCACCTGGAAAAATTCCATAGGCCTCTCCGAGGATCGAACCCAGGGCTCTCAGGTCGACAGTCGAGTATCTACACCACTCGGCAATCCGTCCCACTTATGTACTAGACATGTATAAAATAAAAAAGATGTAACAGTATATTTATGTAAGCACAAGTACAACATTTTTTTGTATTTTATTTTTTTATCAGCTTTCCTGTGATAATGAAATATTATCTGTTGATTCTTTATCAAACTATTGCTACAGGTTTAAATTGACTACTAGATAACAACTGGTATGGTACATCTGAGTGATCTCATTATGGTTTCTCCCCAGGGATAGCGGTAAAACCACTTGTAGTTAGATTTAAGAGAAAATAATTTTTTTTCAAATATAAAGAAACGTCTTTATAATATTTTTTACAGATATATGCATTACACAATTGAATTTATAAACATTTCCAAAATTTACAAATATTTACTGAAAGCTAACATAAGTACTGATACATAACAAGAAAATGCGCTAACACGTCCTGTGTCCAGAATGAAACAGGCTTAATTGCTTGTTTTATCTTCTGTCGTTTAAACTCATCAACTTTTGGACCATTTGCTTGACGTAATTCACAAACATTACAATTGTAAGTTGATTCTCTACGGTCTAGTGCATGAAAAATTCGAAATATGTTTCATTGTCCATGTGGAAATTGTTAGGGGGGGGGGGGTGTTGAGACACCATGAATTTCTCGCACCGGGTGACAACAACCATAGTGACGTCACTGAGTACACACATGAAATAATGATAGGAAGTTATCGGCAATATAAACCACACAATAAAGACATTACAAAGCGAAAAGAAGAAAAGAACAACAACAAAAGAAATTAAAATAAAATGGGGGGGGGGGGGAAGTCGATTCATAATGAAATGAAAAATGAAGAACAATGAAGGGTTAATACTATTCACTCCTACGTAGGTGTATAAGAACGTTGCACAGATGATAAACAGTCCCAACAGTCTTGTAGGCAGAGCTGTCGTCAACAATAGGTGTGTGAAGTCCCTTGTAAGGATGAGATAAAAATCTCTTAGATCATGTAAACCACTCTTGGGACGGTTTTTATGGTGCCCTTCTTTCATCCTCACCATTAGCGATGGTGCAATGGACTTGGAGGCATAACGGGAAATATAACGGGAACTTCAACCGTGACCTGAAATATCCATTGGTCCTCACCGGAGATCGAACACCTAACCCTCAGGTGAGCAGTCAAACGCTTTAATTCACGACCAGCCGTCTCCGTTAAGGATAGGTGAAATTGGAAGATGCTCAAGGCCCCCACCCCTAAATGGGGCCCCATGACGTGCCTATTCTTCACAAAAACGATCGTTAAATACTAGTGTAATATGAGCCAATGTCAGGGACCCCCCCCCCTCATGTTTAGACAGTTTAAACATTGTGATCATAGAGGGCCTCGGTTTTAATTATTTATAAGCAGTGGCCTTTATTTTTAGGGCCACCTTTGTTTTAGGTCCACAATGCGGCCCCTAAATTACCTTTCTCTTTATCCTCCCCAATTACCTTTACCAAGAGCCCCCAATGTTACTTTTCTTAGGGTCCCCCCCGATGTAACTTATTCAGGAACTCTTAAATGTTCCTTGGCATAGTGCCCCAAATGTACCTTTGTCTAGCCCCCCCCCACCCCACTCTAAAAAAAGACGTAAGAGCGGGTCTGCTTTTAGATGTACACATATGTAAAAACTTAACATGATGTTTGTTACTCTATTTATTGTTATTAAGAGCGGGATGTTTGTATACAGCCCGGTGGCGTGAAAATTCTACAATAGGGGCCAGGAAATAAATTTTACTAAGTAGAGCAAATAAGCAGAGGGGGGACAGACGAAACGTAGGGGGGGGGGCGCCCCCTGCCCCCCTCCACGCACGCTACGAGTCTGTCTGTATGTGTGTTTATCTGACCGCGGTAGTGATGGTTGAGTGGGATTAGGACTTATCAGGGGACTTCGGCGATATCCAAGGAGTATTATAATAACTGCCTCTTTACTTAAAGCTTGGGCATTCTTAGGTTATTAATGATATAGGAGATTTTAGTAGATGTTTGGACCAAAGCGCCATCGGTGTGCAGTGAGCATCACAATAGATACATATTAGTTCTAGAAGTTAACCCTTTATCAGAGATCGCATTGTTTGACCTTTTATAGGAACAACTTAGCACAAACCAGACATCAAAATAAAAACTGAAGCAATGAATACATTAATAAAGGCGCAATATATGTGTTATAACCACGTTTGAAAAACAAAAGGAAATAACGCACTTTTTAAGAAATGAAACTATTATATTCGTAATTGTAAGGGATATCTTCATAACTCTTTGGGCATCTTATCAGTAATTAGTTCTAGTAGTCCATCACAGTACATGTGAATAAATATTCTAAAAAAATAAGAAAAAAAATGTCTTTAACAAGTTAGATTTAGATTTTTTTTTAAAAAACCTTGATACGTTTAAACAAAATGTAAACAAATAAACAAATTGCACTTGTTAACTTCTACAGGGGACGTTAATTGGGACCACGCCTCATACATGATTCACGGATTTGTCTATGTGAGCTTGAACTATTTATACGTTTAGATTTCAGTTCATTTATTTCTTGTTCAAGTCATTGCTTTCAAGTAGTACTGGGGATAAATAAATAAGTACGTGTGTTATCAAAATCATCTGTTGTCCTACATCAACTAAATCAGTGTTTCTCAAACTTTTACTATTCGCAACGCTATGAAAACTGTTTTTTTTTGTCGCACCCACTTGTAAATTAAAAACTACGATTAAATAAATACAATTATTAATTAATTACTAGCTGTACCCTGCAAAACATTTGCATAGAGTTATATCCCCTTAGGCTTGATCGGCAGGCGATGTTATTTTTGGTTTCGGGCAGATCCGATTTTTTTTCTTCATGATTGTATTTTAAACTGGAATACTGTTGTATTAATTCTTTACTTTCGATTTAACGCAGTGCCCAAATCGCTATTATTATATTATATATTTATAGATTTTTCTTCCTATGCCTTTGCAGATTAACAAAATGTCTGTTTCTTTTTAACGTATTAGTAAATAACAGTCATTGAGTACATATTGACTCACGATCATTTAATTATAAGTTAAAATTTAGTTACTACGCTCCTACTGTTCCTGCTCAACCCACTTTTTAAGAACCACTGTTCTGAGACATCGGCTTAAAACAAATATTTTACTTCAGACAAGTTATTGCTTCAACACTTGTTAAAACACATCAATTTCCAGATTATCGACAATGTCATACCACAAAAACACGTTCATGTTCTATTTCATTCTGTAAAAATAATAATTCGCATGGTATTACAAACTGTGATCTTTATTGTCCCGGTAAAACAATGATTAAATCAAACAACAAGACAAAATATAAAAATAGCAATAAACTATGTTACTATTTATATTTCTAGTCAACGTTTAGTTAAAGATTTTTGTTTAATTTTAGTTCTTCGTTTCAAAGCAAATTTAGAGAAGAAAAAAAAAATCCTGACTAACATGTGTGCCTAGTTGGTGGCACAATTTATGTTTGCCAAAAATTGAACCAAAAAAAAAATTGTAAACGAAGAATGACTATTCCATCGCTCCGATGTGAAATGGAGCAGATAATTACCACCACGCTTTACTAGCGCTATTATCTTCCCATTTTCATTTTATTTTTGGTTTTATGCATGTATGTAAGTTTATATATATATATATATATATATATATATATATATATATATATATATATATATAGCGCTATTTTTCTATAGAATAAATAAATAACAACTCATCTCTTATAAACATGCTCTATTTAATCTTGCTTTTAAAAATGCTATAGTTGGTCTTGCTTGAAAAAAAAAGAAAATGTGTGTTTAGCTGTGCATATTGTAGTTTTGTTTGCTTATATAAGCCCCCTGCCCTACACACACTTAGAGACACTCATGCATGTTTAATTGCTTGTGTGTGTGTGTGTGTCAACTTAGCGGCTAACCTGTAGCTAACTTTCACGCTCGGTTAATATTTAAAGGTAACTCACGTTTAAGAACGTGCCAAGCTAACTTCAAGGATCATTAGTTCAGACACATTTCAGATATATATATATATATATATATATATATATATATGTATATATATATATATATATAATACTCACAACCACCTTGATCTGTGGCGTCTACCATTTTGTGCGTCAGTGGCAGTGGAGATGTTGACGGATAAAGCTCGCACAAATCACTTTCTATTCTGTCACACTCAACCACACTCCAGCAGGCAACCGTTTCTGTCGGAGAGGTTAGGCACACTACATCCTGTCATGCTAACAGTGGCGGTGCAAAATTAAAAAAAAAAAACCCCTTTTTTGTTGAGTTTCTGTAACAATTTTAAAATTAACATATAAAAAAAATAAGACTAATTTTTGTTTCCTATTTCCGAGACACATATCGCAAAATAAAACTTCCGCATAAAAAAGACTTTACAGTGTATACATACTCACGTTCAGCTTTTAACACAATGAAATAAAGTCCAGAATAAATGTTTTTTGTAGAAGTATTTTAGTTACATAAACGGGAAATTCCCGAAAGTCCGCTCACAACAGAAATCGTTTAACTCTTTCAACTCCAACATACCCGTCTAGGTTGAATATTATTGACCTTTAGTGTCATAGAGCATGCTGGATAAACGAAAAAGGTCCGGAGGAACCTGATATAAAAATATTCACCTCACACTTAATGTTCCACAATATCACTGAAAACACCATTTGTATTGTGAAAAGTGCTCTTACATATACTTACTGACAGTGGCGCAACCAGCAAAAAATGCTGGTGGGGGGGAGGGAGCTCACATATAGAAAAAAGACAGTTTGACAGTCTTTTTAGTAACTTTATATACTAAAATATGTATTGATGATTTAGTCTGCCCCCCCCCACCCCGGTTGCGCCACTGCTTACTGACATTTCAATACAGGCCAATGCCAAATAAATGTTTCGTATACTGTGCTTGCTGATTGTTATGGTTTAAAAAAATTTGTTTTAACCTTTTATAAAAATGCACTAAAATTTTAATTCCCTCGATTATGCAAATATTTATATAATTTATCATTACTAAAAATTTTAAGCGCTGATGCCTATCTACAGACTTCGATTATTTAATCAGTTATATCTACTTGTCAACTAATGAAAAGACATTTAGTTCAATATACTGTACTCAGCCAATTTTTCAATTATAGTAATGATAATATATACTTGCTCTACCCTGCACAATCATTGCAAAATGTGTGTAGGCTCCCTTGAAGATAAAAATTTGTTCTACTTTTTAGGCTCCTTCCTGGGAGTCACAAAAACTATTTAAGCCACTTAGTATGAAATATGTATCTCTTGATCTACAACCTGTAGAATGGAATGTGTATCTTATGGTCTACAATCTGTAGAATGGAATGTGTATCTCTTGATAAACGATCTGTAGAATGGAATGTGTATCTCTTGATCTACAATCTGTAGTATGAAATGTGTATCTCTTGGTCTACAATCTGTAGAATGGAATGTGTATCTCTTGGTCTACAATCTGTAGAATGGAATGTGTATCTCTTGGTCTACAATCTGTAGAATGAAATGTGTATCTCTTGATCTACAACCTGTAGAATGGAATGTTTATCTCTTGGTCTACAATCTGTAGAATGGAATGTGTATCTCTTGTTCAGGGCTCGATTTACCGCCAGGGATGCCAGGGATATCCCCGTCACTGAGACCTGTTATCCCCCGCTCTGCTGTATCCCAGCCAGCGATGAAATCATAGACATTTATCCCGGCTCTGCAGAAATTTTTTTTCATCCCTGGCACTGGTTTTCTCTTTATTCGAGAATTGCTCTTGATAAATATTCTGCAGTATGGAACGGTATCTGATCAACAATCTGTAGTATGAAATATGTTTCTGTTGATCAACAATCTGTAGTATGAAATATGTTTCTGTCGATCAACAAATCTGTAGTATGAAATATGTTTCTGTTGATCAACAATGTGTAGTATGAAATATGTTTCTGTCGATCAACAATCTGTAGTATGAAATATGTTTCTGTTGATTAACAATCTGTAGTATGAAATATGTTTCTGTTGATCCAATCACATATCCATCGCCACTTCTGACAACAATTTAGTCGTGCCAATGCTGAAATACTGGGGCATTCACAGCTGGTCATATAGATAGGAGAACTAGGCAACTGTTTACAGCCCTCACTGGAAAAGGAGGATTTTCAAAAACTAATTCTAATTAAATCTCGTGCTAAAAGGGCCCCGACACAAGCTTTTGCTTAGGGTCGCATGATATCTGAAAGTATATGTCCCCAAACATCTAGAAACGGCTTTACAGGCACTGCAAATAACAAAGGTGTTCGAACCGATTTCTCACAATCAAAGCGTCACTGGGTTAACTTTGTATTGTATCAACACAAAGGTAACATTCTCAATCAACTATGCTGATACTGATAGCGATCTATCAGCGCAGACTATAATTGTTTTCTTGGGTGACCTTCCCATATGTTGCGTTCTAGCTTAAGTTCCAAGACTACCTCTACTAAGTACTAGTCAATAGCATAAAAACGGTTGAAGTAATAGTTGTAGCCTACTCTACTCATATTCTAGTCACGTTTCAGTCAGTGATTTAATAGTCGGTTGGTCATTTCTAATCTAGTTTTTAGTCACAGCATGATCAGGGATATAAATATTGTCATGTGACCGTTGTAGTCTAGCCTAGTCATCATTTAGTCAGTGATATAAATATGATCAAAGTAATAATTCTTGTCAAGTTTAGTCAGCCATGATTCATCGTCCACTTGTACAGATGCTTATATCAAAAATACAAAGAGCTAAGTGATACCTTCATAGTTCCAGATGGCTATGATTACTGGCCTGTTGGTTGCACTTTTCTATGACCGGAATTGAATGATGTGGAATAAACAAGATGAAAAAAGTAAGATATATGTCTAGACTATAAGTATTGGCACTGTTTCCCTCTCACTAATGAGCTCATAGTACAACTTGAACAGTGTTTATAATATCAGTCACTTAATTTTTAAAAATGTGTACTTTTTTAAATGAAAAAAAAAAACTTTATAAAAAAAATTAAAGAGCAAGATTAAAAAATTGGTTTTTCTGCTAATATTTGGAAATGTATAATAATGTAATAATAAATGTATAGGTATTGTATTCTATGACACTATTGATACATTGAATAGCGAAAGGCTGAAAACGTTTTAAACGTACAAGGGTTCATTAAAAATTTTCTATTAAAACTGCTAATTTACTGATTTGTTATAATCGATAAAACAAAATCTTTATATATAAATTATGTAATTAGAAATATTTTATTATTGTATAGCAAAAAAAAAGAATGCTTTAAAATTGTTTCCTTTTTGATAATAAAGGCTGAATTTGTATACACTAAAAATAGCGTCACGTATAGTCTTTGTGCACTCAATAATTATTACTTCCGGTTTAGTGTCTCTATACCTATAAGAGGCATTTGCTGTCTGTCTGTCTGTCTGTCTGTTCCCTTATAACTCAAGATCCAGATAACCAAATAATGTGAAATTTGTTACACATATACATAATTACATGGGGAAGGTTATAGGACAGGTTTCGTTTCATCTCGATGAGTAGTTAAATTGTAATTATTTTTTTTTTATTTTAGTATTTTACTATATTAAAGTAATCTCGACGGCGCCATAAATAAAATTCCTCTGTGACGTCATTTCCCGATTCGAATAGAACTTGCGCGCTGGTGCTGTATTGTGACTTTGTGATGCAAAGAATTGTTGTTGTTTTTTCATGCTCCCTGATTTGTACAGTTTGAGGAAGATAAAGGAATGAAGAAGGATTTTAGAAGAAGTGTGAAGCCATAATAATAAGTATATATATATATATATATATATATATATATATATAGAGAGAGAGAGAGAGAGAGAGAGAGAGAAAGAGAGAGAGAGAGGGATAGGGAGGGGAGAGAGATAAAGAGAGAGAGAGAGGGGGGGCAGGAGGAGAGAGAGAGGAAAGGAGGGTAGGAGGGGAGGGAAGGAGGGGGAGAGAGGAGGGAGGGGAATGGAAAAGGGGGAGAAAAGGAGGGGGAGAGAGGGAGATGGGGGGAGAGGGAGATGGGAGAGGGAGTAGGGGGGAGATGTAGAGAGAAAGGAAGGGAGGGAGAGAGGGGGTAGGGAGGGAGAGAGAGGGGGAGGGAGGGAGAGAGAGAGGGTGGGAGAGAGGGAGGGGAGAGAGATAAAGAGTGAGGGGTCAGGGGAGGGAGAGAGAGGGAATGAGGGAGGGAGAAAGGGGGGAGAGAGGGGGAGGGAGATGGGAGAGGGAGCAGGGGGAGAGGGAGATGGGGGAGGGAGTAGGGGGGAGATGGAGAGAGATAGGAAGGGAGGGAGAGGGGGTAGGGAGAGAGAGGGGGTGGGAGAGAGGGAGAGAGATAAAGAGTGAGGGGGCAGGGAGGAGAGAGAGGGAAGGGAGGGAGAGAGAGGGTGGGAGAGAGGGAGGGAGAGGTGGAAAGGGGAGGGAGGGGGTAAAGGGGGAGAGAGGGAGATGGGAGAGGGAGCAGGGGGGAGAGGGAGATGGGAGAGGGAGTAGGGGGGAGATGGAGAGAGAAAGGAAGGGAGGGAGAGAGGGGTAGGGAGAGAGAGAGAGGGGAGGGAGGGAGGGAGAGAGGGTGGGAGAGAGGGAGGGGGAGAGATAAAGAGTGAGGGGGGCAGGGAGGGAGAGAGAGGAAATGAGGGAGGGAGGAAGGGGAAGAGAAGGGGAGTGAGAGAGAGATGGAAAGGGGAGGGAGGGAGAAAGGAGGGAGAGAGGGGTTAGGGAGGGAGAGAGGGGAGGGAAGGAGAGAGGGAGGATGGACGTTGGGAGAGAAGGAGGGGGAGAGGGGAGAGAGGAGATGGGAGAGAGATGGGAGAGAGGGAGGGAGAGGGAGGGAGAGGGAGGGAGGGAAAGGGAGAGAGGGATAGGGAGGGAGGGAGAGAGAGAGGAAGGGAGAGAGGGGGTAGGGAGAAAACAGAAGGTAAACAGAAAACCTTATTTTAAACCCGGGCAAAGCCGGGTACTTGCAACTAGTACCTAATAACACGAGACTCAGATTGGCCATTGATTGGTCACTGTGCGATTGAACTATACACACATACATATTAGTAAGTTGTTGATTTGAAACTGCAATGGTGTTCTCACGGAATATATATATTATATATTATTTGTTAACATTTAAGTGTTACTAGCTGTACCCTGCAAAACAGTAGCATAGAGTTATATCCCCTTAGTCTTGATCGGTAGACTAGGTTATTTTTGGTTTCGGGCAGATCCGAATTTGTCAGATTATATTTTAAACTGGAATACCGTTGTATTAATTCTTTTAACGCAGAACCCACACCGCTATTATTATATTAGATATTTGATGTCCAGCATTTTCAGCCCAAAGTTTGCAAAAAAAAAAAGCCTTTATTATTATTATTATTATTATTATTATTTGGATTGTGTGTACAAACCTCCCATTCTCATCATTTATCCAGAATTGAGCGATGATTTTTTTTTTGTTATAGCATGACAAATTTTCTTTCGGTAAACTCTTCTAAGAGATGTCAACAAAAGAGAATGTTTTATGAGCAAAGTTTCATCATGACTGTAGATTTCTTTAAATTATACTGCATGATGAATCTGTCTCTGTGATGTCTGGGTCTGATAATTTTATACTTCTAAGCTGAACTACAGTTGCTATCTATTATTTGTATTTAATTATTCTTTTTTTGTATTGTATTGTACCACGTCTGACGGTGGTATGTCGCGATGACCTGGTATTTCCATGTATTTTTTTCCTCAATAAATTCAGATACATTTTCTTATCTCATGATCTAATAATCCTATTGAATTTTTTTATTATTATTTTTTTTTTCTGTGTAAGGATGTGAAAAAATCTGGACATGACCCTATTGAACTAACTTTTTTGGATTTTATTCTAAAATCTTCTCTTTTTTCTTTTACATCATTGACAGCACTTTAAAATATAAAAGTAAAAAAAAAAAAAATCACAATGGCGCGAGTGAACTACAAAATTATATGCCACACACATGGTTTTTATTTCAAGATTATTTTTTTTTACAAACATATTAAGAGCTGAAAAGCCTGGAGCAGGTTCAGTTCAGAAATATCATTTAAAAATAACTTGCTGTTTTTCGAGGTAATGGCTTTTAATATTCACAATAATTACTTCAATAAAACAGTCATTTTTTGTAGTACATAATGTAATCTGCACACACTTATGTAAAGTCTGTTTTTCTCGATGTAAAACGGTGTAAGTTGGAACACACACACACGCATATATATATATATATATATATATATATGCTATATATATTGGCTATATATATATAAATATATAGGCTGTATATAAAGATATACGATATATATATAAATATATACGATATATATATATATATATATATATATATAATGAGAGAGAGTGAGAGTTTTTTTTTCCCAAAACTAAATATAGCCAACTACTTTGGTGGCCTAATGTGTACACTGGGGTCCTAACTCTTTCTTAAGTATAGTGTATTACTATTTATTATTTAAATTAATCTTAGTGTAGCTCTTTATAATACAACTAGTGGAAAAGACTGCTGAAGCTGGCTGAACGAAATCCGACAGAAGGGATAACAAAGAAACATACGAAATACTGCAATAGAAAAGAACATGTGACCTTTTTTGCCATGAACAGAATACGTTATGAACAGAAATAACAAAGAAATGTATGCAATACAACGCATACACCGCACGATATGAAAACTGCCTGAGGGGAGACACACGGGTTAGACGATTATGTATTCAAGAAGGATACATTATTACATCATGTCTTTACAAAAACCAGAATGTCCTCACTGATCGTATGCTATGTCGCCCTTGACCTTACGCATATCAGGGAAGAAAACTTTCCCAGACTTGCACTATCCTTTTGTCAATCTTTGATCTAATGTCGTGTTGACTTACACGCAGACAGACACTCGCTGTAAACCTACCCACAGACAGACACTGTAAACTTACACGCAGACAGACACTCGCTGTAAACTTACGACACAGACACTCACTGTAAACCTACACGCAGGCAGACACTCTCTGTAAACTTACTCAGAGAGAGAGAGAGACAAACAGAGAATTGTTATAACGAGGTGGTGCGACGTCTTACAGCTAAGTGGTAGCTACTGTCACTTATTACGTCGGACTATATTTTGAGCAGCCTGGGGCATAAAAAGGACGGTGGGTGGGACATCCTGAGACGGGAGAGGGGGGGAGGGGAGTTTTCAGTGTCTTCCTCCCCCCCCTCCCCAAATCTCATTTTCAAAAATGTAGCCTTTAAAGTCCGCCTCTGTTAAATATTGGGGCCCTAATAATGTTTGAAACTGGGGTCTCCTCTGACAACCCGCGACGGTTATTGTAATCTTATCCAAAGCACATGACATCTACACAGATTTTCCTACGCTGTGGCTGGCAGTATCTAAGTCTCGATAGAGGACCCCTTTACCAGTTAGGACCCTTAGAAACAAGGCCAGATTTACAGATAGGCCGATTAGGTCGTGGACTAGGGCCCCGCGATATAAGGACCCCAAAATGTTGAATAGTATGAAAATAAAATTAAAAATAAAAACTGGGGCCTCAAATGTACTGTTAACCTAGGGGGCCCTAAAATTGTAAATTCGGCCCTGCTACGCAGCTGCGCCCATTCATTTGATAATAGGATGAGTCCTATAATATATTGACCAATGGGCATGATACGTGCTGCAAAGATGTGGCCACCGGTATTTTTTAATGTACTCTAAAGTAAAGTTCTCCTTCCAATTCTCATACTCATTCTACTCTTATCACCATCTCACCTGTCCAGTCATGTTCTTCACGCGCTATAACCTTTTTTTTTTTTGTGTGTAACAGCCTTGTTAGTCTAAGCCTTTCTTAATATTCCAGGAGAGAAGGAGCCGTTGTCCGTCTTGGCACCAGTATTCATACTTCAAAGGCAGGTAAGTTATCCTCCACTTCTTCTGTTATGACAATGAGTGTCTCCTCTTGCCACTAAAATTCTATGTTCCCAGAACAAGTCTGTTATTGTTAGTGCAAGCATCATCTCGAGAGCTGTTTATTTTTCTTTTCAAAAATCACTATTAATGTTATTCAGTGCACACAAAAAAGGTTGAAATTACCTTAGCCTAATTTAGCCATAGGGGCAGATGAAGTGTAGAATTCATCTGTTTCTGTAACTATAGTACACGAAGGGATTGTGTGGTTAGCATAACGCCCAGCCGACTTTACTTCCCTACCTAATGTGGACTTGGGGGGGACTTGACACCAAATTTCCCCTGGAAAAAAATCACTGGGTTCTCACCGAGAATCGAACCTGGGTACAGTCAAGAGCTCTACATTGCTCAGCCATCCGTCCACCAGTGTCAACGTTAATTAACCAATATTGTTTTAATTTTCGTTATGATTCCTTAAACCAGACAGCAGACTGAAATTCTTGCCCCCTCCCCATCACCCCGAGAATATATAGTAACTGGGGACCCTCTGACCTTTACCCTTAACATTAAGCAGCTAAATAGATATAAAAATAAATTCGAAAAGCGATTGAGCCCCCAAAGGAATGGGGCCCCTGAAAAGTAATCAAGTTGCAACCTCCCTATAGGCGGCCCTGTTTAAATAACGTCGCGCCAATCAAAATAAATGGTGTGCATCTATTTACCTTTATGTTACACCTCAAAATAAACTGTGGGAAAATGTATGGAATCTTGGAGTGTCATGTCATTGTATTGGTAGTAAAAAAAATGTGTTAGAGACTCAATTAACCACGGCCAGTGTATGCTCATTATGATAATCTTAATAGTTTCGGTATGAAATATAAATGTGTTTACACATGGGAATCTATATATATATATATATATATATATATAACACAACTTCAAGACGCAGGACTATTTATAGATTGTGGAATTCCCGAATACGTCACAGACGATAACTCGCGTTATTTCGCTCGGGTTAGGTCAAAGTTCAACTTTGCATTCCTTGTATTTTCTCCGAAGATGTCAGCCTGTTATTTTGTTTGATTGCTTATTTAAAAATAAAATTACAGTAATTATATTGATTGATAAGGCGGCGTATTTTACGCCGCGGGATGACTAGTGTTTATAAATACAAATGTGCTCGGCGTGCGATTCGTGTATTTGTTTTTACCTTTCATTTTGGCAACAATTTCTTATGAAAAGGTGAACACACACAGAAGAATAGGGCATTATGAATGGTACGATAAGTTATTCTCCCATTGCTGGAAAAGATGGAAGCTCATTTTGATAAAAAAAAAAGACATCCAAGAGACATACAAACAAAGGGACAGACAGAGACAGGCCAGACCTGAGCGTGCCTGATGATATACAGTATGTCTAAATAGTAGCAACAAGTGAAAAGGAGTTGGGGGTGGGGGGTGGGGCAGATAACTCAGTTGTGGAGTGAGCGGTGAGGACACAGAGAGATACTATGATCAGATAAAGAGAGGTA
Organism: Bulinus truncatus; assembly: GCA_021962125.1. NCBI lineage: Eukaryota > Metazoa > Mollusca > Gastropoda > Planorbidae > Bulinus > Bulinus truncatus. The sequence goes on from JAGDYQ010000113.1 coordinate 2,406,148, forward strand.
ACAGATTTAGAGAGAACTAGATTCTCAGAGAGTGAGAGAGGGGGGAAGGCGAACAAAAGAATGGAAAGACCAATCAAGCTGTCTACATGTCGATAGAAGATAAATAGATAACTAGAGAAAGGTGAGAAGAGAGGAAAGGTTTAGAGAAGACCATAAACATAAAGATAACAATATCAGAGAAAAAAGTCTTTAATATAATGTCTGTTAAAAGAAATATTTAAATAAGGATATGTGAGAACAATTATAACAGAATTGTGTCCATCACCATATGACGCACAGGAAGTTATAACAGAATTGTGTACGTAATCAAATGACATCCGAGAACAATTATAACAGAATTGTGTCCATTATCATATGACATACGAGAACAATTATAACAGAATTGTGTCCATTATCATATGACATACGAGAACAATTATAACAGAATTGTGTCCATTATCATATGACATACGAGAACAATTATAACAGAATACCGATGCAAAAAATGACTGTCAATACAATGGCTGGTCGCGACCTACGTTATAAGATAAAACAAAGATTAAAGAACTGTACTAAATGCTAAGGATACATTTCACAAATTTATTTTCAAAATAGTTCGCAGTCCATTATTGAGTCCGGCTACCAGACTTTGAGGCAGGACAGGTGATCGTGCGGTAAAGCGCTCGACCATCTCCGGTGAGGACCAAAAGATATTTCAGGTCTTGGCTTAAGTCCCCGCTATATCTCCCTGGTGGTGCCTCCATGGCCATTGCACTGTCGACTATGGTGGGGATGAAAGAAGGGCACCATAAAAAAAACGTCCCATTTAGTGGTTTATAGGATCTAAGAGATTTCATCTCATCCTTCCAGGGGACATCACTCACCAGCCTTTGAGACTCACTGACTCTAATGGACTTGATCCTTGTCTTCCCCTTCCCCTCCCCCCCCCCCCCCACGTCTGACCCCGTGTACCACCCCTGACACAAAAATTGGAGTTTTTTTTTTCTATTTCAGATACTATCTGGCCAGGGGCGGAAAGTAACATAACAATTTCCATTAACCCATTTGATTTGGAGACTTGATGTGAGCTTGACCGAATGGACACTGGCTACCCAACGTTCACACCATTCTATTAGAATCTAATTAAATGAGCCGGAATAACGAGGGGTAATATTGATGTTGGCGTAGACACACGTAGGTTTTATTGTTCATGTTCATTCAAAGATTTATAATAGTCGATTCATTATTTCCTGGTTTCTAGTCTACATGATAAAAACTTTGAACATGTACTGGCGGGTGGTCCGATCGGGTAGTTTTCTTGTCATAGGCAATTCCCTTTGGCAGAGTAACAGAACGAGTTTAATCAGACGGGCTCTTTAAAAAGACAAAGTCTCAGCTCGCAAACAAACTTCGAGAATTCAAAGAGAAAGTCTACATAAGAGAATGATTATTTTTTTTTTAAAGGTTGGAATTTGAGTTCAATGTCTAATTTTTATGTTCAAAATGTTGTGAATTTCGAAGCTGTTTTGTATTGAAACTAATAGTTTTTTTTTTTATATATCTAACTCAGCAATGGGCGTACAACTGCCCGCGTGCCCAATTCGGACATTTTAATCCGGTCCATCAGTCGTTTCAGAGTGAAGCCCAGCGTTAGCCTTTTACGATATGACAAGCTGCACCCTGCAAAACCTTTGTATTGAGTTATATTTCCTTAGGTTTGATCAGTAGGCTAGGTTATTTTTGGTTTCGGACAGATCCGATTTTTTCATGATTTTTATTACTATTGTTTACGATTTAAAACTGGAATACTGTTTTATAAATTCGTTACTTTCGATTTAACGCAAACCCACACCGCTATTATTTATATCGATGTTTACATTTAGTTCATGTCAACACTCCATTCCTCTGCTAAAATCCGGCCCCACGGTCAAATTTACTAACTCAACGTGGTCCGAGCTTCAAAAAGTTTGCCCACCCCTGACTTCAAGCTCATTCAATTTTAGTACAACATACTACTGTGAACTATGATATTAAATAAGGACTTTTAATGTGGTAAACGCAGTACAGGCGTGATGGGTCGATGCAATGCAAACAGAACCCCACTCAGAAAAGGACCTTCATCAGCGAATCCTCTCTTCAAATGACTACATTGCGGTTTTAAAGCAATCTTGCTGATAACTGATGGCAGGCCCGTAGCGTGCGGGGTGGACAGGGGGGCCCTATGTTTTGTCTGTATATATATATATATATATATACAGTCGTTAGTTGGCTTATGGTTGCCCTGGTCAGCCCTACCTTTGGTCATATGTAAACCCCTAGGCAAAAAGGCTGCCGCTAATAATCATTAATAACTGGGGCCTCTCTGACCCCCCCCTCGTTATGTCAAGGCTAACTTAAAAGCTACTATATGGGGCCCCCCTTGGCAGAGGGAGCCCTGTGCAGCCGCCTATCCATAAGAACGGTTCGGCCAATGAACTCTATCTACTAGTATGGTCCACTAGGACCGGTAAAGAGAAAAATCATTTGACTTTCTTATTTATAATATTATTGGTCTATTACAATATAATGAAACTCATTAAGGATCAATAAAATCATCTGTTGAGTACTTACTGTGTGTAACGTTCCTGTAATTACTATGTCCACAACGTGAATGATTTTATTTTATGTTGATATAAATCCTTACAGTATAGTGAATAGAATGAATGCTAAATACTAACTATGGTAAGATATTTGGGGTGCACCGCATTTCACTAAGTGAGGTTTTTCTCTGCCCTACTCCTCAACGAAATAAGGAGGGGGGGTGGGGTAGGCTGACACGCGCAGCGGTGGGGAAAAAAAAAACAAGCACTCGCTACTCTCGCTGTTTTGACAGACCTGGAGGTGGGATTTAATTCGGTTACTTCCCTTGGCTCTTGACAACATTCGATTAGACTTGTCAACTGTTGGTGTATTGTGGATTCTGTGGGAGCTGGCCGTATGTCTGGGCACACTTAGGACGTAATGTTTACGTAGGCGAATTTCAATTAAAATTGTTTAAAGTCAGTCATCTATTAAACTAAAGTTCATTAATCTGTCACTTTTATTAGGTCTTCTTAAATGTGATATTTTATTTTTATTGTGTGTTCGTGTGAGCGTGTATTGGTGTATCTCAGAGCGCTTCTTTCTTTTTTGTGTATGAGTGCGAACACGTGTGTGTGTGTGTCTGTGTCTTTATGCGTTTGTTACACTCTTTAAAACTTACTAATGCGTTATCTCTCAAAACGCATTCGCTGAAAAGGGTTAAAATAATGATAATAATAATAATAATATAAACTCTGCATGAAAAAAAATTATGAAAGTTAGAAATATCAAGCGGACCATTAGCTTCACTCCTTCTCGTTAAAGCCATTTGTACTATGGCAGGGGCGCCGAACACTATTAGGGCACCGTCGGGTGCACTAATGTGCTATGTATTGATATAGATATTGATGTGTTAGTGTGTTCAGATGACCCCCATTGGATTTAGATTGCCAAATGTCCTAACTGTGAATATAATAAAGGCATAATAAAATATATCTAAACCAATTCTTCGGCATAATTTAGACAGATCCGTATTTTTATGATTTTGGGGTCCTAGGCAAATGTAGGTTTGAGGACCCTAAGCAAAGATGTGTTTGGTGGGGGGGGGGGGCATAGCAAAGGGTCCCTAGACTAAAACGCCATCAAAACCTTTCCTCTGTTTAAATCTTTCATAAACTGTTCAGTAATTTTACCCCAGGGCCCTTGACAAGAGCTATTGAATTTTGTGTGCCTGTCACAATGTAAAATTCGCCCACACAGCTTGTAAACATCTTTTTGAATAGCGCATTGGTCCGGATTATTTGTATATTCAAATAAAAACATTAAATGTAGTCCTTGGCTGAGATCCGGCCAAAATAAAAGTCCCTGCAGGGACAGTGAAGGTCCTAGGCAGCTGTCTAGTTCACCAGTCCATAATAACGGCCCTGGCCATTGATGTAGTCGGACATGGAGCTGGGCAGTCAGGTAGCGTTGTTAAACTAGGACGTTGAGCTGAACAGCCAAGTAGTGCTATTAGACTAGGACATTATGCTGAGAAGTCGGGCATTACTGTTTAACTATGACATTAAGCTGAACAGTCAGCCAGTGCTATTAAACTAGGACAGTGAGCTGAGAAGTCGGGTATTGCTGTTTAACTATGACATTAAACTGAACAGTCAGCCTGTGCTACTAAACTAGGACAGTGAGCTTAGCAGCCAGGTAGGCCAGCATGTACAGCATATATACAGTGGCGTAACTAGCATTTGTAACGCCCGGAGCGGACTCTCACAATACCGCCCAATTCTCATTCCCAAATTACTTAAAAGTTGGGATTAATGCCGGCCCGTTCCATTGCTAAGAGTATTAAAGAGGTGAATATGCGGCCCCTTGATAATGGCACAGTAGGTACCACCCCCTCATACTCATGTCACTGCCTAGAGACTATAGACCGAAAAATAATTTCATTTTTTGACGTTTTCAGTCTACAGAAAAAAACGCCTCCCTTTTTTTTCAAAATTCGAACGCCTCAAAATTAGAAAAAAAATGGAAGCTGAACTATAAATATTAAGATGCCTTAGAGCAGTGGTCGCCAACCCCATGGCCGTTAATCTTTTAACTGTAATAAAAAAATATATTCAGAACATTAATGACTTAGAATTCGAACTATTTCCAGAACTGAAATTCTGAGTACGGCAGATGCTCCCCTTAACCAACTGGTAAAATTTGTAAAAAAAATCGAGTTTTTGGAGACTCTGTTGTTTTTGATTGTATTTAAGAACGGTAGGCATGTCCATTGCCAAGGTGGTTGTACACAATTAAAACAAATGCTATCCCTTACTGAAAGCAAAAAACAAAAATGTAAAATGTTTACTTTTCGTGGAGATCCAGAAATGGATCACGACATTATTTTTTTTTCATTATTATCATTTTATTTACTTTCAATCACACTATATTATATTTCTTTATGAGTGATATATTACTTTTCTGTTTTTTTTCTAATCAGCTCTCATTATAATAACAATGATAATGAAAAAACGCTAAAAGTCTCATTACGACTGTGATATGTGTAATGTATCGATAACAAGTTGATGTGTGGGAACGCCCTCTTAAAAATTCAGCAACAAGAAAATTATTTTTCATTATTAACCAATCAAAAAGAAGTTAGCCCTGAGACTCGTATCTGGCTTTAAAACATGGCGGCGTTTCCACCTTTGCCTCAGGTATAACTGAAGCATTTTATAATAATAGTTATTATTAATTTAATTGTTGCAGATATTCACATTTAAGCTATTGTAATTTATTGGGGATTTGCAATATTTTGATAAGTTAACAAATTTAATCCTAATATTTCTCCCCTCGACCATATATTAAAAATTATCTTTTGTTATTGTTTTTAACATAAACACCACATAAATTTGGAGTTATCATGAAAAAAATCGGTTTATCGTTGAATCGGTGAATATAACTATTAAGAATACATATATTCCAGTTTTACTAATAATTATATTCTATGCCATGTTATTCAAATCTAAGCCTAAAAATATGCAAGCTTATTTGGGTAGCCAGTAGCCGGTAGGTCAGCCTGTCTAAACAACTGACAGGCTAGCTTGACATGTACGAAGTTTTGTCTCAGTTACTGCCACTGTGTAGTCTTTTTTTCTCTTCTCTTAAAATCTTGAAAAGTCTGTAAGACACTATGTTTTATCCACTCAATAAAAACTGAAAGCATGCTTAGAATTAACTTAATTAACCTTGCAGTTGCATCCTATTACAACAAAAGGATAATTCGACTACCGTATATACTCGCATAACAGCCAAGTTTAGAACTATAAAATACAATACTGAAATCAGGGGGTTGGGTTATATATGCATACAACAAAATGGACACTAATGCCAATTTTCCACCCACCCATTTTCATCGCTATCTGACTCTTTCTTTTCTTGTGTGTACAGAGTACTATTATATATAAATATAGAGGTGTCACATCAAAACATAGCTAGTAATTATACTGAATATTAATATTACCTTGGAGAATTCATTTTCAAAGTAAAAAATGACATAAAATTAAGTAAAAATACGGAAAAAAAACAAAATGTTTCCTCTATCTATGGTTTCCTAACTAATACTATAATAACAATCTCATGAAGTGTAATCAAACGTAGATTTCTGCCTAGGCACATTGTGTGTTCCTATGTCTATTATTTATAATGTAATAATACCTGAATTATCTCTAGAAGTGTAATCAAATATAGATATATGTTTAGACATACTCTATATGCAAATACATATAATAAAGTGAGAGTCACATGACCACGTGGTTGTGTGTGCACCAATGGCTAGCCGTAACCAAGCTAGAACTAGCGGTGAAGCCTATGTCATCAGCACATGGTATAATTTCTTAGAAATAATGAAGGCAGTCGTAAAGGATTCCCCTTAAATCACATTAGCAGAACATGTTTTTATGTCATTCCAAAAGGGAAAATACTGGTATGTAACGTAAAAGTAAGCATTTTACATCTTTACAGTAACAAATTTCTATAACACAAAAATATGGAGTAAAATCAGACAATTATATTGTCGGCTTATGTGTGGATTTTTTCAAAAATTGGCCTTTTTTAAAGCAGTTTTAGGGGGTTGGCTTATATATGAGTATATATGGTATGTACTATTAATTAGTACTTTAGTAGTAACTAAGTACTCTTAGTACTTTAGTAGTCATAATGACAAGAAAAATCCTGTTACTGTTCAGCTAGTTTAGGCCTTAGCCTAATTTATGATACAAGATCTTAATATAACCTCATCTTAGAATTTTAACATCTCTTTATTTCAAAGCTTAATTTTTATAGCCAGTCTTTTCAGAAACTAACCTTAGCTTAACAAAGTAGTTAGGCGCCTAAAATTATGTGAATTCTTAGTAAAAATTTGGCAGAAAATTTTAATGGTTTTTCAGTTGCTCAGTATGATCAAATTCCATTATGTTTAGCTAATTTTTCTTGTTCTCATTTATTTTCTCTTCTTAGATTGTTGGCAAACATGGAGGAATATATGAAGCTTATTACATGCAGGTTTGTTTAAGAATTTCACTTTAATATATTTTTTAGAACTATAAGATCTATACAATTTTAAAATGTTCTACAAAAAAATTCTACAAAAATTTTCCAAAAAATAAATTTTAAAAATTGTAGTCTTTTTTTATTTAGCGTGTTTGTAATTATGAGGATTAAACATAATAATATAAATGTGCTGTAAAATCTTTTGTAAAATAGGCTGACCCTATGGGCACAGGTAGCGTTGGGGCATTGGATGCAGCTAATTTTTTGAAAAAATCTAATTTGAGTGATATCATTTTGTCACAGGTATGATGCATTAATAGACTTGTTACCAATGTTCCCTCTAAGCTGAGCGAGTGAGCGATCGCGCATACGAATTCAGAGCGTCGCTCATACTACACGTACAATCGCTCACTCCAATGGACGACATCGCTTAAATCGCTCACAAATTTTGGCCTCAAACAAAATGTCGCTCAGAGATCAAATTTTTTGCTCACTTCATATCACACCTTAGAGGGAACATTGCTTGTTACGACTAGTTGTGGTTAAGATTTTAATTTTTCAATATTAAATGCTTTATTCAAATGCTTGGGGACTTGTTCTTTTAATGATAGCCTAATGAGGAACATCATATATATAAAATACCTTGTCCCGCTTTCTGTGTTTCAATCTGGTCGTTTGTCTGTAAAATTTATAGCTTATTTGTACTTTAAGAAAATTGCAGTTGATAGTAAAGTTGAATTGAAATAAATTAGTGGCTCAACAGGTTTTCCCATGAAAATTTTCTTTTTTTTTTTTAGCTTTTTTTTTCATATATTTACAAATTTATACGACTGTGTTTTTAATTCTTTTTTTTTTTTTTGTCTTAAACAAATATTGGATGTTATTGATTTCATAAATTAGTGCCTCAACTGGTTTTTTCATAAAAAGTTGATGTTTTTTGATGATAGTTAAATTGGACAAATTTATATGTCTGTGGTTTTTAACTATTTTGTTTTGTTTTGGATTATCTTTGATTTAAATTTAATTTTTTATGCTCTTCATTACTTTTGTATCTATTTCTGTATTTTTTGCATGTTTTGCAAGCTGTTTGACTAGTTAAAACATATTTATAAACTTCTCTTTTATTTGTACATGCAATTAGAATTGAAACAATAGAGTAATTTAATTAAAAGTATTAGTCTCATTGTAAATTTTTATCTCATCTAAAAGTTGCAGATGCTTTATAGCTGTCTATTATAAAATATTTTTAGTGACATCTGGGGGCAGCAAATTACTTATACTTTTTATTTATATACTTTTTTCTTGTATAACTTTCTATTTTCAGATTTGGGATATGTCAGACCCGATGGGTAAAGGTTATTTAGAAAAGACTGGCTTTTTTGTGGCATTAAAACTGATATCATTGGTACAAAGTAAACAGGAATTGAATATAACAAAATTATTAGTTGAAACTCCCCCTCCAGAATTAGTAAGTGGATATAGCATTGTACTTTATAAAAATTGAAATTCATTAATAAAAGTCAATTTTTTACTGTTTACGTTAAATGAAAGATAAATTTTAATGTTAGATCTTCATTTTATGATCCAAATATATCGCAAATAAATCATATAACTGACATAGAATCTTAATAAAAATTTAAACACAAATATTTTTGGTTCATTCAGGATGAAAGACCTATATCTCAATCCATTGAAAAAAATATCAACAATCCCAGACATAAAAAAATATGTATTAATATAAAAAGCCTTTGTATTTTATTTTTAATCACAGGGTCCTGTTGAACCAGTAGATGTGTCCCAAATGGCTTTCACTACAAACATACCTTGGGATGTTTCGGTAGAGAATTATAATTCATATTAGCTAAGCATAATTTATAATATTACATAATTATTAAAAGAATAAAAACCATGATCTTTTTCTTTAGTTGTCAGAGAAATCCAAATATGATAACGTCTTTGACAGTCTTCTGCCTGTAAATAATATGCTTTCAGGGGAAAAGGTCAAGCCAGTGAGTATATTCATTTTGATTCCTTTCATGATTAGTTCATTACAAATTAAGCTATATGATTAATCAATGCCTTAGCTATATAGGTAATCAATGTTTTATGTAACTTTAAAAAAAAACCAAATAGTAATTAATTACTTTTTATACTGTTGTAGGTTCTTATGAATTCGAAGCTGCCTGTTGATGTTTTGGGTCGCATATGGGACATGAGTGATATTGACAAAGATGGTTTTCTTGATAGAGATGAGTTTGCTGTGGTAGGAATTCTATTTTTGCTCATTTTCTTCAACATTTTTGAGCATTTGAAATTATTTTAGAGTTATTTTATGTACACAATTAATTTTTCCTTTTTTTTTCACTTGTTAAATGTTAAAATTCTGTAATTCATTATAAGAAAAATTGTAATACTACACATCAGTCACCAATTTCCTGTATGTAAATATCTTATTTGAATCTAAAGGCAATGCACCTTGTTTACCAAGCTCGTGAAGGCCAAGATATCCCTAGTATATTACGACCAGGCTTAGTGCCGCCATCTAAACGAAAAGGTGGAGGTATAGGAGCGATACCTCCGCCCATGCCAGGAGCTGTTCCTGTTTTACCTGTTATGGGTCCAGTTCCTGTATCTGCTATAAGCACAGTGGGAAGAGCCACTGGAGTCACTGGAGTGAGTAATTACACAGAAACCAAATAGAATGATATTAAGGAATGAAGGATTCAGACAAAAAAAAATTATATATATATGTACCTCACTTTTTTTCAGTTGTTGCATTTTCCTACTTGGCATGCTTCTTTAAAATTTCATTTTAATAAAAATGCTATTTACTGATGCAGAAATTAAGAAAGTTCAATAAAAGTTAATATGCTCTAAAAAGTAATGTACATATTTTTTTTTAAATTCTGAATCTATCCTTCCTCTATCTACTTTGCAATGCTATACATCCACAAATGTGTAAGCTTTAATATAACTGTGGTAATGGACCACACCAAAATTTTGACATATTCTTATAAAATGTTCAATTTTTCTGTCAACTTATAATTCTAATATGATTCCTGATTATGATACATAGAATTAATTGACTTTAGACTAATGGGTAGAAACTTAAAAGATTCATTTCCAGTGAATCAGAAAATTATACGATTCCCATACCCAAAAAAGATTTGAAATATCAGATGGACGTATCATATCATTTACTATTACAGTGGAGACATTTTTTATATTGATACGGTGAGGAAACATTTATTCAGACTGCTATACTTGTAGCTGTTTTCTTATTATACAGGTTTTACCTACTTGGGTGGTTACTCCTGCAGAGAAGATTAACTCTGATGCCATGTTTCTTAAGCTTGACATGGATCATGATGGTCTAGTCAGTGGAGCTGAGATAAGGGATGTGTTGGCTCAGAGTGGACTCTCTACTGCTGTACTTGCTCATATCTGGTCAGACTTAATCTAATTAACTTAGTGAATTAGTTAAGCTTTAAATTGAATGAGTTGTTGAATTATCTTCCTTTTAACTTAAAATTTAATCAATGGATAAAATCGTTGAATTAACCTATAAATTTGAGTTATTAAATTATTTTTATGTTGCAGCCATTTTTTACTGATTTAATTTTTTTGTGTTGTAATTTTTATATATCAAAATCACTTCAATCTGATTAATCAAAATTAATTTTGATTATTTTTCCTTGAAGGTTTGCACTTTTGTTAAGTTTCATTAAAAATATTTTGTAATGTGTGATATGAGAGCCATATTCTTTTCAATTATACAGGAGTTTATGCGATATTCAGGGTGTTGGGAAATTGACTTCAGACCAGTTTGCTTTGGTTATGCATCTAATCCAACAGAAACTTCAGGGCGTTGAACCTCCTGCACAGCTGACACCTGAAATGATTCCTCCGTCATTACGATCTGTGGCAGACCCAGGTGCCTTTGGTGTTCGGGTGTGTTTAATTTTTTTCTCATATCGTAAGCTTTTGTTGTTTGTTACAACATCCATAGTTTGCTAAATTTTATTTCTTTGCAGGATGGAACCAATGCTGGACCATACAGCCATGTGGCTGATTTTTCTGCTATTAAAGAGCTAGACATGATAAGCAAAGAGATTGACGATATCAAAAAGTGAGTTTCTTAAAGTTTTTTTTTTTAACCTACTCATTGCTGGAATACAAATAATTCTTATTTATCTGTAAAGCAATTTTTATTTTATAAAAGATTGAACACAGAAAATGCTTTTTCCTAGTACTAAAATGTACAGCATGTCCAATAAAAATGAAGTGCTCATTTCTTGATTTTTTTTTTATTTTTTTTTGGTCTTTGGTGTTCAGCCAAGAGTTTATTGCCCAAAGCATTAAATGTGGAATTTTTATTCTTCACTTTAATTTTTTATTCGTTTCATAAATACATTTTTTTTTATACTTGTATTGATGTTTAAAGTCTTAAAAGAGTATACATGTGTGTGTTTAATATTATTGTTTTAATTATCTCAGTACAAACTTTAGATTTATTTGTAAATTATATGGAGAAAACAAACATTATCATCACTTTCTTTGTGTGATTTTAGTGCATTTATAGTGTTTATGTCCAGGTAAGATATTTTCTAGACTTAATGGAAAGAAATTTTTAAATTTAGCATTTATAGTTATTTTTTTGTTTTATGCAATCACATTGCAGTTTAACAAAGGATTAAACTTTCATCTTTTTATTTCAAAGTTATAAAAGTATTATCATTTTTATTTCAAAGCTATAAAAGTATTATCATTTTTATTTCAAAGTTATAAAAGTATTATCTTTTTTGTTTCAAAGTTATAAAAGTATTATCTTTTTTATTTCAAAGTTATAAAAGTATTATCTTTTTTATTTCAAAGTTATAAAAGTATTATCATTTTTATTTCAAAGCTATAAAAGTATTATCTTTTTTGTTTAAGAAAAAAAAGTATTTTAAGTTTTGTTTTTTTTTAGTTGTGATAACTGGAAATCTACTTTTAGTTCTTTTATAAACACATATACAGTACACCAATGTCTCAACATACAGCTGCTCTTTATACAGCATTTAAATGATTGCGCTTTTTTTAGTTATGGCCCACAATGTTTCATGACATGGTCAATAGCAACCCACAATGTTTCATGACATGGTCAATAGCAACCCACAATGTTTCATGACATGGTCAATAGCAACCCACAATGTTTCATGACATGGTCAATAGCGACCCACAATGTTTCATGACATGGTCAATAGCGACCTACAGTGTTTCATGACATGGTCAATAGCGACCCACAATGTTTCATGACATGGTCAACAGCGACCCACAATGAACCAAGTTTTAAAAAATAATCTGCCCAGAATGTATCCAACATTGAAGTCAATTCTCTTTCTGAAATTCGACAAAACATACTAAACTTATCAAGTCATCCTGGTTTTGAGGATTTGGAAGAAGGCAATTTTATTGACATGCTAGATACTGACATCTTTCAAACAAGGAACTTATCTAGTTAGAAACAAAAGGAGCACTTGATGAAGAGCCAGAGCCTGCTGTGTGCCAACGGCTAACCGCAAAGAACTTTCTTATTTTGAGCAGTGAGTGAAGAATACTTATGAAGAATGCAGTGTTGAAGTGTCTCGAGGAGTAAACTCAGCCATGGCCTATTACAACACACTGCTAAACAGAAAGCAAAGCAAAGCAGATAACATAGTTCCATTAATTTAAACTGGGTCAGTCCACAACAGTGGAAAGTGAGGATGGCAGATTATAATAACTTAGTGATTCTTCATGTTTATGTTCTTCATCAGATTAAAAGTTTCTCAACATTTTATTTTATGTTTTATATTATGTTTATAAATACATATGTGCATATTTTTATTTTGTTTATTCTTTTTTATTTAAATGTTGTTTTTTTTTTAAATTTCTGATTATTCTTACATTATTTGTACTTTCACTTTTAAGATAGTATTTTTAAAAGAAATAAATAGAATGAAATCATTAACTTACGACTATGTTATTTTATACAAAAAATTGGAACAGATCCAATTAAATTTGTATGGATTTGTATGAAAATTATTGATTCGTTATACTGTTCTTTGCTTTATGGCCAACTTTTTTGGAATGTATCTAGGCCATTAAGCGAGGTATATGGGTTGACTGTTTTATAGTGTATATTTTGTTACAAATACACCTATTTTCCAGTATATACGTAATGCACCTTTCTTTTAAATTATGTTTTTAATTTTTCTTATTGGACATGCTGATTTAGATCAAATAAAGTTGTCTTTTTTTTTAATATTACTTTTTTAAATAAATTATGTATTTTTTTTTTACTTTTAATTGTACAGCTGATAGAAATATGTAGTTGATCGAATTTTCATTTATTTACAATTTTTCTATATATACAAAAAGTAACGGGCCAAATGGGGCAGATGAAGTGTAGAATTCATCTGTTTCCATAACCTTGGCATATGAAGGGATTGTGTGGTCAGCACAACGCCCAGCCGCCTTTACTTCCCCAACTTATGTCAGGTACCCATTTTAAAGCTGGGTGGGCTTGTGGGACGACTTAGCACCAAATTTCACCTGGGAAAATTTCATGGGCCTCAACGAGGATCGAACCCAGGACTCTCAGGTTGACAGTCAAGTATCTACACCACTCGGCCATCCGTCCCACTGTATATATAAACCTAAGTATATATGCCGTGGTTACAGATGAACCATACACTTCATCTGGCCTAAAAGCCCCTTAGGGCTAAGGGAAATTTACTTTCTATTAACCTAAATGCATAGGATTAGTTAAATGGACATAGATGTAATTTTTAAAAAGAACAAAGTGGGTGCAATAAAGTTGTTTCTATTATGGATTTGTTTCAGAGAGAAGCTAAAGCTAGAAAGAGATAAGGCACAACAAGAGGCTGACATAAAGATTAGGCATGGAGAAGTTCAAGTTATGCAAAAGGAACTTGATTCTCTAAATGCCACATTAACTCAACTAGATGCTCAAAAGAAAGAAGCTCAAAAACGTCTGGATGAATTGGATGATAAGGTTGTTTCTTTGTGCACTATTATTTTTTTATTACATTTATTTACATTCAAAACTATAATTATTTTATGGAAATTTTTTATTTCTTTATATTTTTGTTATGTTTAATTTCAGAGGTCTAATCTAGAAAGAAGTGTTCTCGAAATGAAGGAAAAGACTAGCAAAGAACAGATGGAGGTAATGTTAATGTATACTTTTGATATCATTATTTTAAAGTTGCAAAACACATACAGTGTAATAGCCTAAAATTATATTATTTTCTGTAACTTCATAATACTCATTGTTAGTTGTTGAATTAGCTATGTGATGTGGACAATTCTGAATATTTACATTGATGGTCCAAGCACATGTGCTAATTAAACAAATTTATAAATACATATTCTTAAAATACTTTATACATTATCACTAGCCTGTGTAAAACTCATCGATTGAAATTATCAGTGATACAATTAAAACAAAATGTAGGGAACACATGATCCAATATTTAGATGGAATTGAAAAAATTATATTGGATTATTGTTGATGAAAAATTACATCCTTTTGATCATTTTTATAAATCAGCCGACTTTATCTGGAGTCTCTATTGAAGACCCTTCATATTTACCCCCAACTGAAGATAGGGCATCAGATTTGATTGAAGAACTAACCCTAGTAAGTGGTAGGAATGGGTTGATATTATGTTATTAGTAGGTCACAGTAGGTAGGAAAAAATGTTTCAAAGATGTTGTTGAAGATTTTACTGATTCATTTGAGGCTTAGAATAGTTTTTTAAATAAAATAGTTGTTGTAGAAGGAACAAAACAGTTCATTTTTTCATTGTTGTTGTTTTTGGTGATTACAATAAATGTTTAATGTTCTATTTTTATTAGTTATTATTAACACCTATTCATGACTATATTTTTCACTTCATCATGCCATCATGTACACATAAATTATCCCAGCTAATTACCAGTTAAAACACACCCATCCCTTTTTATAAATCCTTTCTTTTATTTATGCCATGGTAATTATTGTTAGTTTTTATCTCCGTTACTTTAATAAAGTAAAAGAAATTAAGTACATGTTGACATGTATAATGTTTTACTTTTACTATATTTAAAAATTTAGTTTTACATGTATTAAGTTTAAATGTGTCTGATGAAAGCATTTGATCTTATAAACATCAAAAAATGAATTATTTCCATTTATGTTTTATACACCTATGTGGAAGCATGAAGTTTGATTCAGTATCACAGTTGTTTTTTTGTGTGTGTTTTTTTTTGCTATAATAATATATTTTTAATCCCTCACTAAAAATATTATTAATTATTTATTAATTTAGGTACTCAATAGTGTTAGCTTTTTAAAATCAATACTATTTGTAAGCTTTCCAGGCTATTACCTTGCTTACTAAAAATATTTGTTTTGTATATCAGCATCAGATTTATCTATCATCACATATAAGTTTAAGTGGGTTTTTTTTTGTTGAGATAAAAGAATTTCATTTATTTATTTATTTGCCTACATTACAATATAAAGAAAAATCCACAATTCATGAAGGCAACTTCACCAGGGTGAAGTTGAAATTATGTTGTGTAGGAATAAAGGTGAAGATAATCATATCATTTTTGTGGTGATTGTGTGTGTGTATACACAACTACTGTGTACACTACAAATAAAGTGGACATTAATTGTTCAATGATGTATCATTTACTTTTTAATGGTATTTTGGAAAAAATGCTGAGTAGATTTTAAATGGCTATCAAATTAGACACAAAGAATAGAGGTTATGAGTACATGTGTTTTGTCACTCAAGTATTGTTAATATCTACATTTTAGTACTTGTTTGTCAGTAGCTACATTTTAGTACTTGTTAGATTGGCATTTAATATTAACTTGTTGATTTTTTTTTTTTAACTTAATCCAGTTGCCAGCTTACATAAATTGCTTCATTCTAACAACCAAAATGTTACAGAGCACTGATCAATCACTAGAAGAAATGTTTTAACCCCTCTACCCTTTTTTTTTGCTCATCCCTCCCTTACAATTGCAGGTCAACAAAATGAAATCACTGCTGAGTAATAGAGAACAACTAGTTAAGGTAAACTGTTGCAATGCAAACATTAACCTGTACATCACGTAATTGAATGGTGATGGCGGCATGGCTGTGCTTCTTTTCTTGAAAAAAAAAAACTGGCTTTCAAAAAATAATCGTATATAATTGGAACATTTTCAATATACTTTTGTGTAAATAGCTATGTTATTGCTAGCATTAGGCTACCAAGTAGTGGTCACAATTTTTTTAAAACCAGACAGAATTATTATTTAGTTTATTAAATTTTTTATCAATTTCAGGCAATACTTAAAGGTCTTTTTAAATAAAAAAAAAACATTAAATATTAAGGATGAGAAGAATTTTATATAAATTAACCTAGCTTTTAGCAAGTAAAAGTAAAGGGCCACTGGATTTAAGGCATGCTGCAGATATACTAGTTGTTATTCTTTTTTATGCATTTTATTCTAATCTTTAGTTTTTTTTATTTTCTAGTTATAATATAGATTCATGTTAACTGTATTAACATACTATTGACTAAAAAAATTAATTCTGGTTTCAATTTTTTTCCATGTTATTTCTGAATTGATGCTAGTATTCTTATGGTTGCTGCTCATTTGTAAATGCATGAAAAATTACTGACCACAATAATTTTTTCCGTTAATAGCAGAATTGATTTAATTTTTATTGCTTTCCTTAACTAAAGTTTAAAGCTCTTTTATAGTATTGCTTCAGTTGTTATAATTTGTATTCTATGTTTATCTCCTTTTTTAAAAAAGATATTTAAATATACATGTATTCAACGTTTACTAATACTAACATTATTACTAAGCATAGTTGCTTTTATGAAACCTTAAATTTTTTATATATCTGTTTGCCTGTATAGTTGTTATAAGACATTCAAATTTAATTATTTCTAGGATCAAGAAAAAGAATTAGAAAAACTTAGGGCAGAATTGACAAAGTTACGAGAAGAAGAGTCCAGAATGGAGCAAATAGTTGACTCCAGCAAACAACAGATAGATCAATTAGTGAAGTCACAAGGGGAGATAAATGCTGAGATTTTAACGGTAAGGCTGGATTTACAGTTGGTACAATGTAAATAGAATTTAATGAATGGAATATTGAAATCTAGTCGATCTGTTTCTTAATTTATCTTTCATTAATTTTAATCTTGAAAACAAAACAGTCTAAAAAGTTCAGCTTAATTGTTTGTATTTGTTACTTCATTCTCATAATACTTTTTTTCTGTGGGAATAGACCAGAAATCGTTTGAAGCTTCTAACAGAACAGTGCAAAGCTCTTGAGCCTAACTATTCTGGTTTCAATGGTGACAGCACAGGCAACATTGATGCTGCTAGCAGTCGTGCTACGGTCAGTAGATTGATTAATAGAGCACTAGTTAGTCAGCTGCTACAGTTGGTGGTGTAATTATTCAGCTTTACTTTTAACCTTTAAAAAAAATAGAAGTTAAATCTGTTTTTTTTTTATTGTTATAGGTGGGTAGTCCAGTGAGTACTATAAGTAATTTTAGTGCTGGCTCTGCATTAGATGATGATCCTTTTAAGGGACGTGATCCTTTTGGTGGAGGTAGTGCAGGACCAGATGACCCATTTCAGAATGATGATCCCTTTGTTGATGGTTAGTACATTATAATAAGGTGTTGTAATCAGAAATGAAAAGAGTTAAAATTTGCATAAAATGGCAAGATCGTTTTTTATTAAATAGTTCAGAAAAAAAATTGTATAACTAATTGACCTCTTTTACCAATCTTCTAATGTAACAAAAAAGTCTTTGATTTTAGTTTTTCTGCATAAAGATTACATTTTAAAAAAATAATTATAACTTGTATTTCTTGTACATCTTTTATGTTTCTGTAATCTAAAGACATATAAACGTTACTTGTAGCTTCTAACTTTAAAACTCCTTAGTCACTTTCTATACATTTTTGCCCAGTTCTTTGTTGTTTAGATTACATTCTAGTAGTAAAATTCTACCTTTATGTGTCTTTTTTTTTTATTGTTTTGGGCTCAGTTAATTTTTTCAAATCCAGTGATCTCGTTTTAATTTTTTTTTTTGAAAATACATTCACAATCAAAACTATCAGGTTTTTTTTTTTTTGCATCGTTATATGTAATGATATATTCTTTTTTTTCTTCCATGTAGATCCATTTAAAGCTGCTGATCCTTTTGGTTCTGAGGACTTGTTTAAAGATAGTTTTCCATCTTCGACCAAGGTGCAATATATATATATATATATATGTATAATACTGCAAGGGTTTCAATTAATGATACATGTATTTGAATGATAGGGAAAATGATTTTTATAGCATTTTTTTTTTAAATTTATGGAATTGAAATGTATCTAAATGGGCTGTAAATTAAAATAGCTAAATAAGGTCATTAACTCCAGATCTATACACTAATCCGGTCAATCTCATAATTTGACTAATTGTTTATTTCAGGCAGATCCTTTTGCAAGTTCCGATGACCCTTTTTTGAATGCATCAGGGGCATCTACGAAAAAGGTAAACAGTGATGACTTTGATGCATTTGGTTTATCCTGGGGCTCAAATACAGCTAAATCTAGTCAGGTAAGTCTGTACATTCTGTGTAGTTTTTTATTTCTTTTAATTCGATAGGGTCCATAGGCATATAGTAATGTCTTCAGGTGTGCTGGCAAGTGCATGTATTCATAATAATAGAGTATTGTTGAAAAATAAATTAAGCCAATGATGAAATAAATACAAAGCATTTGAGTTATTGATGTAAAAGTATATTTACTTTAAACCTTTTTTTTAGAGAATAGTGATGTAGATGGAAAGCTTTGGCAGAATAACATTTTTAAAAAAAGTAAAATGTATCATTATTTATAAATTATTTCATAAGTAAATATTCAAAACTAAACAATAAAAGTATGGCAAAACTGTCATATGCTAATAATTTATATATTTTTTTTACCTACCTTCCTTTTGCCAATTGTAAATTGCAGGTAAAGCTAAATTTTTATTTAACTATATACAGTTAAATCAATGAAACAATCTGTTTCAAGATGAAAGAAGTATTTTTTTTTTAAATTAAAATCTGATTGTGACAAAATGCAAAGAATATAACATCATCTATTACATAAAGAGAAAGAAATCAACCACATAAATTAAATTACTTACCTCATATTTAACAGTTTATTCAGCCCAAAATATTTATTGGTACCTGTGAATTCGGGTCTGACTGAAACACAAGACAAACAAATTCAGTGGGTTATGCTCTCTCATAATTTTTATTTTGTGATTGAATCAGAATCAAATTATTACGGTAATTGTTTTTTTTCCATTTCCACACTAATGATGTTTTTGTAAGTAGTTTTACTTCAGTGAAATATTTTTTTTTAAAAACCTTTTCTTTTTCATGAATTGGGTTGTTTTAATGGTTGTCAAATTGCTTGTATGCTAAAAAGCTTATTTTTTTTCAAAATGAGTTTAAGAAACAGCTTTCCTTTTTTTTTAAATGATAATGGAACTACTTGTCAATCCTTCCATCATATATAGTCCAATTCTCTATAGCAGTGGTGGTGAAACTTTATGGGTCTGCTTGCCCAAAATTAAACTAAAAAAAAACACTTATTTATAGCAAAAGTGCCAAATTTCACCTAGAACTTAAAATTAAAAGTGATATTTTTAATGGGTGCCGACTGATGTGGCTCTGCATGCTTACTGTGGCATGCGTGCCATAGGTTCGCCGCCACTGCTGTATTGAAATGTTTGTATTACTTGGATGAAATAGAAATTCATCATTTTTGGGTTTGCATCCCATATCTACAGCTATTTCAGTCAATGCCATAAATAATGATCATTTAATAATTCATGTAGACGGAATTTACTTATAAAAAAAAGGTCCTTACTTTACTACAGTTTACTACTTATTTTACTAATTCTGTACATGTATTTGCATATTTCTTTTTTTTTTTTTTTAAAAGACTGGCAGTTATATTACTAAACTGTGGTGATAGTCAGATAAGGACTAAATGCTTTAATTTTGTTTAGCAATTAATATTATCTGATGGGCTTAAGGTTTTTTTGTTCTGTTTTTGGTTTTCCCTACTTCTGTTAATAGGTGACCAGCAGTTTTGGGGACGATCCTTTTGGTGACTCTTCAAAACCCAGCATATCTTCCAAAAATAAAAAAGCACCACCACCAAGACCTGCTCCTCCCAAATCAAAAAGTCCACTTCCTTTTGGATCAACATTGTCTGCAGCGCCAAAGCCAAAAGTTGAGCCATTTGGTGGTTTTGGCTCAGATCCATTTGCTAGTAATGATCCATTTGCTGGAAACAAGCCAGAGGAGAATGGCGCAAGTGAACCTTTTTCAAATTTTGCAGATTTCAGTCCTGGAAAGGTAGGATGGTAATTGGTGTTGTTTAGCCTGTATTCACAAGATTGTGTTATTGTTATAAATCTCAACAATAATAGAAAATTGTTTTTTTTTTATAACTCTTTTAACCACTTTTACTTGTTAACTTTATTTTCATTTAGCAGCTTATAAATTGGGGCTTGCTTGTGAAATTAAGCTTAATTTAAATCTATATTGTATTCTCAAAAATTATTTTCTGTTTTGAAAATGTGTTGCTTTTGCTCTATAACCAACATTGAATTAGATTCCTCTTTACTGTTATATAGCTTTTCTTTTTTTTCATGTCTCTTTTTATTTAAGTTTTGGCAGTTTTTCTGTTTCACCTAAATGTAAAATGAACTGAACACAATTTTATGACAGAACTTATCTTGTACATATTGTGGTTGTGTTGTCTAATATTAACTAATGTTAATTCAAATAACTCATTTAATATATACAATTATTTTAACTCTTTGTACAATTATTTATTTTAATCAAATATTTAAAAGTACAAATGCGGAAAATTATTTTAATTTTTTAAATAGTTATTTGGTATAAAAATGTTGACTTGACTTACTGATGTGTGGGGATGATTGAAAGCCACATTCAGAATACCATTTGTAATAAAAGCAGTCAGGCAAAATTTAATCATCTTTAAAAAGGCGGCATATATTTCATCTTGTAGGATTTTTTCCCTTTCAGTTAAAGCTATGGCAAATGTGTTTCTTTAACCTGCAATTTAATCTTATTATTTCTGATATTCAAAGTATTACTAGTTACACTCAACAATAAATACATCAATTAAGTAAACATTTCACATAAAGTGATTTTTTTTTTTTTGTGCTGCTCCTTGCCTTGTTTCATATTTGTTACAAATTATTCCACAAAATCCTTCATTTTGCCCATTTTCCTAGAAATTCACCTTTTTTTAGAGAGGTCAGATATTAGTAATTTTTAAAAAAAATATGCCATTTAAAATTTCTCATTTGATAAAACATTCATTTTAATAAAGTGTAGATTCATGAAAACAAAAAAAAAATGTAATAATCCCTTTTTACCAGTCCATGAGGGCTAGTTGGGCCTTATGATGTCTAGAATTCATCTGTTGCTAAACCAGGGCATATTGAGAGATTGTGTGGCTAGCTGCCCTTACTTCCCCAGCTATTGGCAGATGCCCATTTAAACTAGGTAGACTTGGAAACTTCACTAAGACATGATATAAATTTTAGGGCTCTCACCAAAGATTGCACCTTTCAGTGGAAAGTTGAGCGCTCTGTATTTTTTATGTGCATTTTACTATTTTTATGAGCTTTTAAGTCACTGATAATGCCTGATAATGCATGTCTTAATGAAAGCTATTCTTTATAAATCAAATAAATCAAATGTTTAGCCGTTCAATTAAAGAAAAAAAATTTGTATCCAGTATTTAGTTTTATATGCTTGAGCAAGTAACTTGTACACCCATCATAAAATCACCCAGAAAAGATACAAAATATAGTTATGGACAACAAAAAAAAAAGGTCCAACAAATGTAGTAATAAATAGAATAAAAAGTTGTCTCAAATGTTTAGCATTTTAATCTAGCTTAGTGCTTAGTACTAAACACTTTTCACTTCTATATTACTATTCTACAGTTTTCTTTTGTTTTTTAAATTCATTTAACAGGCCTTTGTTAGGGGCTGTCCATTAATTACGTCAACAAAATAGGGGGGAGGGGGGGGGTCAGAAAATTTTTGACAATTGTTGACAAGGGGGAGGGGGGAGGTCAAGAAAAGTTGACGTCAACAATGTTACTTTTTTTTAATTTAATATAATTACTTAATAAATAGGAAAATTAAGCAGCGTATGTAGTCCTGTGTTACACACATAAACATTTTGGAAGCCACCTTTTTTTAGGGGGGGTGGTAATCAAATGTTGACGTAATTTTATAGGGGGGGTCTCTGGAAGTTTGACAAGTTGTTGACAAGGGGGAAGGTAAAAATCGCCAAAAATTTGTTGACATAAATAATGGACAGCCCCTTAGAAAAGGAATTTGATTTTCATTGATCAAAAATATATTAATATTCAGCTTATAAACTTAACTGTAAAATTGAACAAAGTTTTATTTAAGTATAATTAGTGTACACACTAGATAAACCATGTTTTAATTGAACTACTTTAACTTTTTATCTGCATTTCTTTTTTTTTTTTTTTTTTAAACAAGTGTTAAGAAAATTTTTTTATCATTATCTTCATCTAATGTTATCAGTAGTTTATTGAATCATAAACCTAGATTTGCAGCTCATATTTAGAGGCTGATATAGAGAAATATGATAACAGACTTGTTATGATTTACTTTTCTGTAATTGATGTATGTATTAATTATTTCCTTGATTTCTTTTCTTAATAATCTCACTCTTTGATTCCTTTTCTTTTATCCCTTTGCTTACCTGCCAGTTTGATGACTCATCCAATGCTTGGACCCAATGATGGCAGCATTTGTAACTTTGATGCCTAGCTGCACGCATTTTTATCATGTGTGTACATGCCAAATACTTTCACATTTTTTGCTTGGGTAATCTAACAAAAGTTTGCAAATCTCTGTGATAAAATAATGAATTTTGTAATTCTTTTATATGTTTTTTTTTTATGAAAAGACGTTTCATTCAATATTTTCTTATCTTAGTTGCAAATGGCTCTCTGGATTTTGAGCTTGGTTATAAGAAATATTTAATCAGAAATAGACAAAAATTTAAATAAAATTTTAATAATTACCAACTTTGCAGCTCTGATTACCATAAGCATTTGATTTGGTTTGAACGCAAACCAACTTTGTTTTCTTTTACAAAGGACTTAACTGCTTCTGTACCATATTAACATTTTGTTATTATAAATAACTGACTTTGTTTAATACTTGTATGTACTCACTAATTTCAACTCCTAAATATTTAGCTCTTTATATGTATAGCTTTTTTTTTATAAATCTTTTTTTTTCTAAAGATGACTGATTCAATTTTTATACTGAAGCAATTAAAAGATTTCAACAATATAGCTTTAAACTAAAAGTATTAAAATAAGAAGGTGGATAATTATTTTCTTAACTAGAGTAGCTCACTCTGATAATTTAAATAAAAGAATAATAAACATTACAATTAAAAATACATCAAGTTTACATTTTTAAGTTTTTAGAATGTACTATTTATGTATGACACTTGCTTTTTTTTACTAAAGAATTATTGAATGGGCTTGATGAATTTCATATTGAGTTTGATTATTAGCTGGTAACTTTTGGAGATAACTTGAAGTCCAATGATTCAATGTTTATTTCATGCAAGTCAATTTTCAGCCTGGGTGTTAATAAAAATATCTTTTCCTTAGGATGTTGTAGTTTAAAAAAAAAAAAAAAAAGAAATGAGACATTTATTTATCATAAATCAAAACAGGGCAATTTTTTTTATAAAAATTATAGCTGAAGGCTACTACTAAATTTAATACCATTGATTAAATATAGTCATTTCCTAAGTTATATAAAGCTAATAATAGATTCACAACTTTTTGCTTCACTTGAATTTTATTTCCTCACTTTAATTTTTGTAACTGCATGTTGATAACACAAGTTCTCCCATTCCAGTTTACTAGTCTAGAGGATGATGCATGGGGTAGTGGAGGTCCTAGTACCATAACCGTAAGAAATTCTGAGCCCTCTCCTGTAAGAACTGCCAAAAGAAGTATTTTTTTCAACACCAGCACAAGTGAAGATACAGAGGCGTGATTTGCAAAAATAAATCAGGAAGTAAACTTATTAGATAAGGGTGTCTCAATGGGCGCTTTCCACTAAACTTTCCTATTTCAAATGAAACAATCCAACTGTTTGTTTTTATTTTGTATTTATTTTAAGGATCATATTTAATGATATTAAACACTTATCTTTTTTAAAGCAGAATGTGAGTTTTCTTTATGCAATTTTCTTTTGAAAAAAGACTTTAACGATTATTTTTCAATGAAGGAATAATGTGGGGCATGTTTTTAAATGGCTACTTATCATATCACCTTCATTCATAAAATTATATTGAGTTTAAATCGTTACCATAATTGAGTGTCCTGTTTCTGCCTGAGTTAATTATTTCTCTAAAAGATTCACAATAAAAATTCTTTAAAAAATATGTATTCATGATAAGAAATTAAAAGTAAAAAAAATTCAATCGGAAAAAGTTCTTTGTCTTTATAACACCTTCACCTGAACTATTGACAGTCACTTTAAAATATATTACGATACTTTTACTTTAAAAGTAAGAAAAAATAAGTAAGTGATTGATTATTATGAATTGTTCTTAATATTTTATTATTATTTAAGGGGAGTGAAATCCAGAAAAATAACATTTCTGCCAAAAAGATTTTATTTTTGTTTTAGGCCAAATATCCTTCTTAGATTATAGAAAATTACAGGTGTTTTCAACATTAGCTTTTTATGACAATGGCTTATTTACTATAAGTATTTGGAGACTCCAATCTTTTACATATCTTCTGTCTTCATATCATATAGAAACTCGTACTTTACTTCTTAGAAATTAGTAGTTTTTGCTATTTACAAAATAAACTAGTCATATAGTAGAAACCTAAATTAACATTTTATAAATATACTGTCATTTTTTGTACAATCATTTAAATTAATTGAAAAAATTAATTTATATATTCACATGTGTAAAATTAGATGCCTAAATGTGATCTCTAATTTAATTATTTGTGTTATTTTTAGGAAATAGTTAACTAAGTCTAGCAATGTAGTTGAGAAGTAATGCTTGTATGATTGTTTGTTGGTTTATTAATACATCTAAAAAAATGTTTTTCTCTCCTTGTAATATTGTCAGTGTAAACTGATTAATACTTCCAGTTGGCTAGCACATGACTAGTACTTATAAAGAAGCTACTAATGACATGATCAGTGATTCTGCAAACTTTCATTTTCTTTTTTCTATGTTTTCTCTGTTGGAGAATCACTTTTCTCATCAGAAACTTTCTCTTCACTTTGTTATTTTCATTGATCTCACCAAGATGTCCCACTTTATTTTTAAACTATATTTATATTAGCAACACCATCCCCTGTTTGGCAATTAGTATTTGACATTTTATTTGGGTGCATTTTTTTCTGTCTTTCATATCTAGCTTACGCTTTAAAAATTAAAAAAATTAAAATCTACAAGCCATTACTTCTTATGCAAAACATCCTGATTGTTCTGACCCTGTTATTTGTCAGGATTCATTAGCTCCAAACCGCCATTTGATACATGATTACCATAGAGAATTTTAAGCATATATGCTAGTGTGGAATATTATTTTGTTACTATTTGTCCTCTAGACATTTATTTGTGAATGCACATTATCCTTGATGATCTAAGAGCCGTGAATAGTATTGTTTATTTTTATAACTCGTATAAATTAACAGAATATCTAGAATTTACTTCCCTGTCATGTTTTAAATCTAGTGATAGATTATAATCCTTAAAAACAGCTGCTCACATGTAAAGATAATACAGTTGCTCATCATCATCTAAATTGTTACAAGTTCTTTAAATATCTTTTTTTTTTCCATTTATGTACTTCTAAAGCATATCTTTGCTGAGCATATTATCAGCTACCCAGTTTGAGTGCTTTGCTAACTGTGCAATATTAACATTTTTTGTTAGTTATTCAAGAAAATACTTAACTTTTTTAAGACTGTTATGATACTGAATCATAAATTCATTTCCTTTTTTATGAAAGAGATGTAATCTTATGATATTTTACCACTAACTACAAATTTTACTTGTGTAATGTTATTTGTTACAGTACTTACACAGCTGGTAGGTTATTAAACAATTATTTCTTTGCTGAATTCATTACATTCATTTAATTCAACATTCCTGTTTTTTTTAGATTAAAAACAAACATTTTAATTGAAGAGCTTCAAATGTTCATCATATCTTTGCATTAAAATAATTACTCCTAAATATTATTAAAAAAATGAAGTACATTTTTTTTTCGTATTTTACCTGATTATCCCAAGTTTAATAGGAAGTATTACTTCAATTTAGGTTTACTTTAATGAAAATATAGTAAGTTTCCTACTTATAAATATTAACTTTTAAATAAAAAGGCATGATTATATTATCATAACAATTTTTTTTTTAAATATGTTTTAGCTTTGACTTTGTTAATTTAAGAAACAAAACCTGAATATTAATTCATGTAAATATGATGTATCTTCTTTCTGTACATATTTTTTTAGTCCTATCCCCTTTTTACTACAGCAAAACTTGTGTCATTTTATGTCTAGTTTGAACTCAGTTATGACCCAAGTGTTTTTGAATGAGACAGCTTTCTAAAAGTTTGAAAGCAATGAGCCCCCCCCCCACACACACACACATATACCACATCATACTAAGTTACTTTTTTATTATGTGTGAAAGGGCTGTTTCTGTTAGTATTTTCTTAGAATAATTTGTATATAATTCAATGTTAACAGTGCAATGTAGAACTTGTAGACCATTCTCAACATCCTCACCATGTAATATACTAAGGGGTAAAAAGTTTGCGATAATAAACATTTTCAAACTGTCTGGGTGCTTTTATTTTTATTTATTGACTATTATTTTTATACCCACTAAGACATTCAGTAACGCAACAGTCAATGTTATGAACTGTTTTCATTTTACAATATATTTCAACATCCATATTTTAATGTTTCATTCATCGTTAACAAAAAATTCATTTTTCGTTACATGATTTAATAAAAACCTTGACAACATTAATGGGCAAAAATAAAAAAAACATTTTTGTTAATAAGATAAAACATTATAGTATGAAAATCTGTTCAAAACAATGATCATTCATTGCATTTTTTTTTGTTTAATTAGAATAAATAATAAAGAGGTGTTCAGAATTTTCAAAACTATTTTTTGGAAGATAAGACACCCAGTATTTTAAGCAGGAAAACAGAAAAAAAAATCATTAAACAGCCTTGCTAAGCTGGATCCTCATTCAACAAATACACTATTGCCTTTTTTTTGCATACAAAATATTTTATTTAATAAAATAACCCACAAATTCCACTACTCATAATAAACTCCAAATCTTAATGCACTTTTTACATTATGTATCATCACTAATCATTGCATACAAAAGGACAACAGCTTTGTGTGTTCGACTTTCCCTTTCAGACATACCTTTCTTTCATCAGCAAACAGTAATGTGCTTATAACATAATTGATTGAAAGGATATACACATGTGATTCTTCAAACTTCTTGAAGTCTTAGAACATCTAACTTTTTAACTAACAATTCATCAACATTAAACTGATATGCATTGATTAATATATTTCATTTTTCCGCGTAACTTGAAGCTGCTCTACCTAGAGGACCTTATTGAGACCTAATGGAATATAATTTTTAAAAGACTAGACACAAACAAAACTACACTTGTTCAAATAATCCCGAAAATAAACACTCACATTACATCAATGAAAAACTGTACTGTTAGTAGATATCATTTTTTTTCTGGGTAGCTTAGCTTTAAACAAAAGTCATTAGCAGAATAGGGAATTACCAGTAGATAAGTTCATGCTAATTGAAAACTTTTTTTTATTATAGGACTGTCAGGGGTGACCCATGCTAAATGAATATGTCAAGAATTTTTTTTAATCTGATGAATCAAAGTCCAGTTTTTATCTGCAAATGGTCTTAATTAATGACAATACATGTAACGTGTTTTTTAACAAATAATCTCTGCTGCTGCAACAAAAAAAATGCTTAGCCGAATGAATGTAATACTTCCTCAGCATAGCATTGACTGTTCTTTTTTTCCCATTATCAGTATATTGAGTCCATTGGATAGTACTATTTCATGGCAACAACTATGGTCTTCAAAACTTCATTTCACAGGAACAGTGGAAGTATATGAATTGCTCAAAATCTTCATTAGTGCCTCATTTATCTCTAAATAATCTTAAGTTCTTTTGTACAAATAATTAGGGGTGTGCCGGAATCCGGTTCCGCCGGATTTTGCACTATCCGGTGAAATCCGGTTCTGCCGGATTTACATGTATCCGGAATCCGGAAGATACCGGATTTCTGAATTTGCCAGATTTTGTGACTCACCGGATCATAATCTGAAATAAAAGTAATTCTCTTTCCCGAATTCCACACGATCACGATACATTAATCGATTGTTTCGAGCTTTGAGCTTGTTTAATGTTTTGAACATACCAGAGCTAGTCTCTGTCAGCACCGCTAATAGTGGCCAATCGGCCCAATCCCATACATGATAGTGCGGGGATGAGTAATTATTATTCGTAACGTCATTTTAACCGCATTTACCAATGACGTTGTAACAGAAATAATAAGCAACTATACTGCCCAAGCGCCTGGCCACCAGCCCGCCACCTTCATAACAAAATAAATAACAGAAATTAATGGTTTTTGATAAATTCAACATTTAAGTTATTTAGATTTCTCTGAGAGATGGAAAAGATGTCTTCTTTGTTATTAAATTAAAATGCATCACCCACGAGAGTTCCTGTTGAAAAAATAGTTTAAATATAAATATTAAATATTGTAAAATAGAATATTTTTCCATTCTGAAATTTCCGTGAAGAAACACTAATTCTCTAACACTAATTAATATAACAAGTCACTTAGTTGGTAATCTAACCCTAACGTAACGTCTTCCATTAAAATCAATTCCTTCCCAATTTTTTTTTATTTTTAATTCTATTTTATAATAAAGGTTATTATAATTCTATTTAAACAAGGAATTAAAAGTCAAATATACTTTAAAAAATTGACCGTAATTTTAATTCATATTTTGATTTATATTATCGTTCACTCAATTGTTAAAAATGCGTATCATTTTTGAGTAAAAATTAACATTACGTATGCGGTCTAGTATAAATTTAAAGGTCTTTGGTGATCTCTATGTCACCAAGCCATCTTCGGTGATTCTCGCTTGCGCTATGATCTGTGCTCTTTTGGTTTAAACGACGGTATGACGTAGCCGCGCCCGCGGCGCTCAGCTGTGATTGTGTGGCATCACTGGGATGTGTATATTTTTTGGCTGTGGACTTGGAGTAACTTAACACTGTTAACAAACTAATCGTCATTAGTTAGTTATCAACATCTTATTCTTACTTCTTTAGGCTTGAATAATGGCTTTGTCAAATGCCAATTGAATTCATTAAATTTTTTTTTTCAATTTTCAAACTTGTAAAGTACAGAAATACAGAATTATTGTTCTCAATTCAATTCAGTCTTGTTATTTGTTTTTTTCCAATTAACTATCCATTTCAATACACATCATAAACTATGAACATTTGAACAATAACAATAAGCATCCATCATCCAAAGAGCCAATGACTAGACGAGATGAACTCAGATGATGATGTCTGACTTTCTCCTCAGATTCAAAACAATTAGTGGACTACAATAGTTAAAAATTACACTGCCAAGTGGCAAGTGCCAAAGTAATGAAAGTAATAGACTAATAGTAAAGTTGTTTTCCTTTGACCTTGCAGCGAGTTAGAACTTAACAGCGAGTTTAGCTACATATGGATAATAACTTATTATCAATCTGCGTTATATTCTGATTTCAGTGATTTCTAAATAATTTCTATTTTCTAATTTATTTCAAAGTTCTTCACTTCCAACTTCCAATCAGCCAATGGTCATTTAGCCATTTAGGTCAATTGTTCAGAAAGCATCCAAACCCTCAGATTTGCCGGTATCTGCAAAGCAGGCTTGCGGAGCCGCCAATTTTTTTCCGGCTCCGGCTCCCATAAATTTGACGGCTCCGGCTCCGTATTAAGATAGTATCACACGAGACACAAATTTTTGTAATTGCGCA
This sequence comes from Bulinus truncatus, assembly GCA_021962125.1. NCBI lineage: Eukaryota > Metazoa > Mollusca > Gastropoda > Planorbidae > Bulinus > Bulinus truncatus. The sequence continues at coordinate 2,436,527 of JAGDYQ010000113.1, forward strand.
ACGCAAACATGCCGCTGATAAAAAGATATGCAAATTTTTCGCGTTTACCCCCATAGCAGGCCCGTAGCGTGCGGGGGGGGCAGGGGCCCCCTGCGTTTTGTCTGGCCCCCTCTGCTTATTTGTTCTTCTTAGTAAAATGTATTACCTGCCCCCCTGCTATTGCCTGGCCCCTGCTGTAGAATTTTCACGATACGGGGCTGCCCCATAGTCAGGAACTTGAAAAATATACGCATGTTGGTTTTACTAAAAACAAACCATTTCAGTGCATCCAGAATCATATTATTTTCGACCGAGGTTTCACTAGTCGCCATTTTCATAAGTAATAAAAAGTTATTTCAATTATCAAATTAGCAAATAGTAAAATGATATATTATTTAAAATATTTTAAAGACTTCAGTGTTTATATTTTTTATTTATAAATTCGAAGTGACTATTTGGACCCGGGTACCAATAAACTCCGACTTTTATTCGGACCCCGTCCTAATAAAGTCTGATTGTTATTCGGGCCCGTGGCAAATATGCACTTAGCTTAGCTATACATAAACTTTATAATTGTTTTTTTTATAATTGTTTGAATTGTATGATTTAATCGTTACTCAGTGTCTAGGGTTCCACTAAGCGGACTCTGTATTATTATTTTTTCGGGTTCCGTCTAATAAAGTTCTACAGCAGGGGCCAGGCAATAGGGGGGGGGGGGTAATATTTTACAAAGTAGAGCAAATAAGCAGAGGGGGCCATACAAAACACAAGGGGGGCTAAGCCCCCCTGGCCCCCACACACGCCACGGGCTTGATTCGCAGTCAAATAATAATACGAAATGACGCGTTCTATTTGTCGTCTTAGTAAAAATTTATTTTAAATGATTGATACAATTATTCTATAAAATAAAACTGTTTTAACTTTATGTATAACAAAATAACATGCCATTAAAAAATTTCGGAGGGTAAACAAGATTTTAAACGAACACAAAACGATTCCCCGTTAAAGATTTCTTGTGGTGATGTGCGTGCACGCTATAATTTTAACTCTGTTACTGTTGTGGTGTTCATAAAAATAACATTTCAAATTGTATGAGGCAAACAATCAAACAAATTTGGAATTTTAAAGCTAAAAAAAAAAATAAATTCTGCTGTAAAAAAAAAAGCCTTTGGGAGCCGCCAGATTTTTTCGGCTCCAGCTCCGGCAAAAAGTAGCGGCTCCCGGCTCCGGAAGCCTGCTGGAAAGTACCAAAATCCGGAATAATAATCCGGATCCGGTACCGGCAGATTTCGCATAAGAAAATCCGGATCCGGTTGGAAAAAACGGATCCGGCACACCCCTACAAATAATACATGTATACAACATTTTCCAAATAATGAGTGGAGTTGTCTATGAAAATTGGTGAATAAAAACCAATTCTGCAAGAAGTATTCAAAAAATATCATAATGTGGCATATGCTTCAACTTATCTTTTATGTAAATGATGAATCAGTTCTAAACACACTATGACAATGTTATTAATCTATTCTTCATAAGGCTTTGCTTTCCTAAATTAAAAATAAGACATTTGAAAAATAATGAGCAAAATAAATTAGAAAACAAAACAAATCAACGTGAAAACTTTTATTGAACATTATACAAACATCAAGAATAAGCAAACTATCTCTAATTAGGCAAAATGTAACATGATAAAAGGCACATCTCAAGTGAGAACAAACGGGTAGTTTTATCATGTGAATGATACAATGGATGACATTTCAATTTTTATTTATCAAAGATAACAGCAATTTCTGACCTAAATTAATAATTCAGTACATGTACTAAAATCTAGAGATATTATCAGAAATTAAATGCAGCAGTAGTTATAAAAATTCAGGAATGTGAAAGAGGGCAAGACTTATTCACTTATGTGAAAACTTTGTACATCAATGAGTTAAAAAAACATCTTAGAAATGTAAGGTTTAAATTACGAACTATTACTAGTCTATTTGATGTCAACGTAAGAGGCTGCAGTGGCGACACCACAGTTGTTGTCTTTTTGAGACATGAGCACATAACCATCATTGCCCCAGTATGTTGACCAGGAATTCTTCACCAGCCAGTAGTCTTGACCATTCAATGTCCCATAACCAACAGCAAGCACTGCATGGTCCAGACCATCTGGATCATTTTCTGCGCATTAAAAAAACAACAACTGACTTTAAAGAATTCAATATACTTTTTTATTGATAGATATTTATATTATTATTTATAATTATTATTAAGTCAATCTGGTCATATCAATATTGTCAGTGTAATAACAGAAGGAAAATCATTACAGCATTTTTTTTAAATAAGGCATGCAAATTTGGCACACAAAAAAAAAGATTTGCAAATAATTCAAATGAATATTAAACAAAAACAATATGGGAATGGATTTTTTTCAGCTCAAAGTAGAAGTTTTTTTATAAAGAATAATGGCCCCCTAAGCTTCTGTATTCAAAATTAACATAAAAAGCATCTTTAACATCATTAATCGACTTAAAATTTAATGCATTCATACAAACAGACATTTAGAGAGATAAGTAAAAGAATAAATTTAATTAAGGAACATTGAATTCCAATAATGTCCCATTAATAAATATATAAAGAAAACTAAATTACTGAATATAAAACTTTACTCACTGCAGTCAGGTTCATAGTAAACTCCATTAGAGTAGAAACTTAGTGACTTGTGTGAGGCATCTATGGCTACTGAGATGGGTCCTTTGTAATACAAAGCAAGCTTCAACGATGATAAATCACCTGATGGTAAATTTGTGAAGTTGGCAAGTTGTACAACAGGCTTTACTAAATTGCTCAAGCAGAAACCATCCTGGTGATAAACAACAGAAATTATGTCTTTGCCAAATTATATTGGAATATAAAAAAGGCCCTGTCATCTGCATATACATGTATTCACCTGAATGTTATCTTTTTGAATTATAAATGTCAGTGTACTTACAATTGCCAAATACTGTCCATACTGATCTTCACTTGTAAGACCTCCATTCTGCATAATGTAAGAGTATGCACGAAAATCCTCACCTCCATCGCAGCCATTATTGCCAAAACCCCAGGAACAGTCTATCAATTGCTGCTGAGACAGACGAACCAAATTTCCAGTCTGTCGGACAAAAAATATAGCAATTAAATTTGTGGATACTCCAAGTTTCGTATATAATAAATACAATACAAAAAAAAAAAGAAGCGAGTGTTCTTACATTGTATTTTTTTTTAACTTATACCTTTAAGAAGTTGGCGCCTTCGATTGTACCAGTTGTACCAAAACTCCAACAAGACCCACATATAGCTTGATCTTTGACTGGTGTCACAGCGCCTTATTAATGAACAAATATATCAGCTATAAAACCATTTTTATAAAAATATAAAATATTATGCCAAGTTTTCACCGTTAACCCATCTCAGAAACTGAAAGTGATATAGCATTAACATTTTTTGCAAATCTTACCTAACAATCTCCAATCCCACTGATCTGGAACATCCTGTTTATTGAAAGCATTTAAACTAAACTTTTGACCACCATGCTCAACATGAGAGTAACGATATCCCCTGAGAGCTTTCATTTCTTTGGCAGTGCGATCTGCTAAGTGGTTGACTGCTAGTCTATAGGTAAGACCGGCTCTATTTTTGGAGTGTATAAACCTATAAATAAGAAACATAATAGTTTAATTTGTGTAGGACCATGACAATAAGCTAATGAACTAGAAGCTTTGTGAAATGCAACAACTGTACAATACGACTCTAACCAATTTTCAGATTCAACATGCTAATTAGTTTTAATACCTCAGGTTTTGTCTGAAAACATGTTTCCTGGAATCAAGCTCATCGGATTTGTACTGTTTATTATGAGCTTTCTTAAAATGTTCAAATCCCTCATGAATGTGATCTTCATGATGGTGGATATATTCACGAATAGGATTCATTAAAACAACATGTTCGCTTCCTGGTCCTGGGAAAGCTTGGCAAGTCAAGTCTGTAAAAATATTTTATAAGCTATTGAAGGTATTACATTAATATATATATTTCATTTATATATAAAAAAATACTTGTAAATCTTTCACACTCAAAGGGTCTAGATAGTTTTATAAACATCATACTCAGTTTTATACACATGCACAAAGTCTAATAACCTGTTGTTGTTTTTTTGGCCTTGGACAAAGTACATTTTGGGTCCTCTGAAAAGTTTAACTGAGGGATCTAGGTGAAAATGCTGTTAATGCCACCGCTTGCAAATATTGGATGCATAAAAATCTCTGAACCCCCCCCCCCCCCGATTATCCCCCAACTGTCAAGAATCATGACTGGGTTAAGAGAAAAGTAAAAACAATCAATTAAGCCATAGTTTTATGAAAGCATTAAATATATTGGCACATCTGAAATTTTGAAATCACAAAATCTTAAATTCATTTTTAATTATAAATATTTGTATTTCTTTAAAAAAAGGTTTGCCTCCCCTTAAAATGTCACATACAAGTATATGCAGTTAATAAAAAAATGCAATCATTCAATCGAGCCAACATAAGAAGGTAACCATGAATAAATGTAATAGGAATGTTGACTAAGTTTTTAAAATGCTTATTATAAAATCTCTAGTATAATAAGATTTATAAATAATTAGCAATGTCTATTCCCATAATCTTTAACGAGCGACAAGCTAAGCATGATGATTGCTGGTTCAATGATATGAATTCCTTTGCTGCAAACTAAATATACCCAAATCTAGAATTACTTCATTATAATTATTGTAGAAACCAAATGTCTTTACAAGAAATATGCTTGGCAAGATGAGATTATTTTCTATTACATGTAACTCACTTTTGGGAATAGCAAAATCGTTGTCACTGAAATAAGCTGGAGACTCCCACCTGACATAATCTACATAATACTTGTCAAAGTGGGATCCGAGAAGTGAATCATATCCCATCATTTCATACCGTACTGGGATGTGGTCAGCGGTCGTAGCCCAGAATGTATAAGTGCTCACCTAAAAACAGATTTTTAAGTGTAAAAAAAATAATTCAAGAGTACATGTTTTACTTATATAATTGATATTAAATAAAATTTTAAAGTTTTACGTAATGTATCAAAAACTGCCAAATGCTTAGACAATTCATTTAAAAAAAATGATTTTGTAAAAAAAATATTTAATAAATTGATGTTAAACATTACATAATGTATTGCTTTATACAAAGAAACACCCTTGTATTTTGATCAAAACTAGCAGAAGAGGATGAGAACTAGGTTCACCAAGCAAAAATATATTTATGCGGCTTTACTTTATCCTTTTGATGCATCTATTACTTATGTTTATTGCGCTAATTGACAATATCCTAGGAATTATCAATAAAAGTTGTATTTGCAGTGGATGCAAAAGGTATATTACATCGCTAGTTTATATTAGCTTAAACTGAGCTCATTTTTCAGCATGTTAAACTCTAATAGAAAAAAAAATTGTAAAATTAAACGCTGTAAAAAAATTATTGTTAATGCTGCAAGGTATTTAACCTTTTTTCCATCTGTGACAACTTTCTGAAATGAGTCTACTCTGCGTCCCTCAAGTGACTGCTGACCAAGATACTGAAAATAGTTTAAATAAAATAATGATATGTCGCAATCATACATATATTCAATTCATTTTGTACTATAAGAATCAATGCTAACAATTATAATTTTTAAATAATTTAACTCACTGTAAATCCAGTGAGGTCAGGAATAATGGAAGTCAAGGTGGCAGGATCATCACTAGATCCATTTACTTGGAAACATGAGACTTTGTTATAGACTGACTGAGTTGTAAATGGGATGACCTTTAAGTTAGTTCCATAGGCAAGACCAGGAGCTTTGCTGAATTGAAAAGTTTGCTGAATGCCTGAATTACAAAATATTAGAAAAATAAAACATACATTCATTTCATGTATTATAAAATATATAAATCATGTTAAGAAAGATAACAGAAAGGAAATATTCTTCTAGTTTAAACTTTTACAAATGATTAAATTATCAATATGATTTAATTAGGCATTCAACTTTTATCAAATTTAGCTACATTACCATCATAATAATCTACTCTGCTACGAGAATTGGGCGTATCAAGATATGCTCTGAATGGCTCCACTATTTCTGCATAAGGCAAGCGGATAAAACCTTCAGCTTTGTAAGTATCTTTATAGACTGGTGGGTCTATAGCTACAGCATAAGCAACTGAAAAAAAAGAAGAAAAAACTTAAAAAAAGAACAATTTAATTCAATATATAGTTATATCAATAACTCAAGTAAGTTTATCTTTGTTCATTTTGCAGACAATGATCCATCAATATATTATTTTATCACACTTAATAACTTAAAAAGAAATCTATCATTTTAATAAATGAAAATTATCCATCAAAAATATAAAACAAAGAATGTAACATATCTGTTTGCTGGTGTACATAAAATATACTTCATATTGCAGGTGCATCATAATCAGTTATCTTTAAACCATTGGCTATTTTGCATTGGTGGTAATATTGTATTTAAGGGGCAGAAATACCAGCATTGGTATTGTATTTTACTCTAAAACAATGACAATGTACATACATTTCTATAATTTATAATATTGCACCCCCCCCCCACTGCTACTTTGTTGTCACCATTAAAGATTTATTTATACATTAAAACAAGAATCAATTTGAATTTTTTAAATTGTTAGTTACAATGTAATGGGGTCATTGATTTTAGACATTTTATTTCAAACAATTTCACATCCTAGTTGACTGTTGACTCCACAAAGTAAATTAGATTTTTTACTAAATTTTTAGAAGGTAAGAAGCATCCTATGAGTATGATGTATACATGATTTTAAAAAAAGCATACTAGGGGAATGTAGACAACACTAATATGTAACATGGGATGATTCAAGCAACTTTAATTAAGCTTTTGAAAACATTATTCATTGGGCGTGATTGGCATTAACTCATTAATTTTAAGAAATTAAGTCTTTATTTATAAATTAATTTAATCGAAGAACTACATAATTTATTGTCATGAATAACACTATTCCCGAAATTCTTTCCGTCATCACGTTATTCAATATACTTGAAGTGTTTTTCAAAATCATTTAAGTAAGTTTTAAAATGTGACTAAAATGTGACACTTACGAAGGCAAAAATACAAGACCAGACCAGATAACGCCATTTTCTTTGATTGACGGTAATCACATGATATTTATCTCTTATTTATAGAAACCTCTAGCCGGATTATATCACATGACATTGGTTTATCTGTTACATATCACGTGATATCTTTATATAAATCGCTACATCATTTCGACTTTTTTCGTTTAATAGGTTTCTTTCGCTGTGTACCCTACTTGAGACCTCGCGATAAATGGAGGAATGGAAAGGACCTAACCACCCCGGCATCCCCAGCGGCGGCGAAATGCCAACAATTTTTTTGAGGAACTTCAATTTACAATCCATGGGCCAACAACTAACTAATTTATTTTCATAGACAAAACCAACAATAAAATCAAAAAAAAAATTGGGGAAACATGTGTCTTAATTAACATAGTTCACGTTGGTTCAAACAAATTTGAAGCTGCACATTAATATGACAATGAATGAATTTAAAAAAAAATGCTAATTTTTCATGCATTCTCTGTTTGTTGAAATCAAATAGGCCTATTCCATTACTCATAATTGTTTCAATTATTTAAACAAATTATGACGTGCAGAATAAAACATTATCTTATCAATACATCCAGCTACTTAGGTATTTTGATTTCAACTTCAAATTAAACTTATTAAAGTCGGATAATCTAAATTTGTAATAACAAATTATTACTACGGATATACTGTAACTAATGACTTACACGCAATAGCCGTAGTATGAAAGATCATCTTTTTTGAGATTTGACTCCTTGAAATACATTTGTTTGTTTGTAAAAAGACAACTTTATTTGGGTTAACGTTTTTGCAAGACGGCTCTTTAGCAACTTAATTTAAAATTTTAAAATAAAAATATTACCCGATAATTTAAATCTTTGTCTATATTTTTATTAGAGCTGCTGTTCGATTAAAAAAAAATGATCGCAATTAACGCATGATTAAAATTTTTAATCGCAAATTAACGCACTTTTTAATCGACACAATATAACACATTTTGTTTCTATTCAAACATGTAAGTTACAATATCATAGCATAATATTGGTATAATAAGCAATTCAGATTAATTTACGAAAGAGGTATAATTAATATATATAATATAATATATTACAAGTGGGGATTTTGTCGACATTTCTGGGGTAGAGGGTGTATGCGGATTGCAACAGGGTGGGGTGATAGATCTACTTAATAAGTGAACAAACCTTAACTTCAAATTTGTTGAGTGAAATACTGTTATTTATCGATTTCTTGAACTTGCAATACTTTGGTCAAATTAACGCATTTAGGTGTTGCGTTAAAAATTTTAATCGCAAATTTTTTTGACGCGTTAATCGCAAATTAACGCAGTTTAATCAGCAGCCCTAATTTTTATATAATCATAAAATTTTTCGATTAATAACTTGCGCCTTATGCTTACGAGCGACGAATTAAAAGTGAACATAAAATTAGAACCAAAGATTACAAAAGAATACTTCGAACTCTTACTGTACGTTTATTTCTATTGATTCGGTAGATAGAAATGCAGTACAAAATTATGAAGTTAAACTTTAAAATTTACCAGTACTCGCTCGAATTAAAAAAAAAATCAGTGCTGGGGATGAAAAAAAAATTCCGCAGAGCCGGGGATAAATGTCATCCCTGGCAGGGATGACATTAACCAAAACAGAGCCGGGGATGACATTCCTCAGTGCCGGGGATATCCCCGGCATCCCCGGCGGTAAATCGAGCACTGGTTTTATCTAGAAATAGGTTTTGTTTTATTTCCACCTCCCCTTATCTGGGAGCATAATTAAGATACGTGAATTTCTTTTTATTCCACTCATTTTAATCAACTTCAATAGACAATGATATAACATGTGGACCGATTACATTTTAGACAACTCATGAGAGTGAGATCTTATGTTTGTTACCGGTTTGATTCATTAAACAGTGAGGGAGGAGGAAAGGTAGAATGAAGTCAGTTATGTAATCATTCGGCAATCTGGGGTCCGCCAGAAGTTAATAGTGGTCCGAAGAATTGGACATCTTTTGCAATTTCTTTTTTTATTTTACTAAGTATTTTAATAAATAATAATTACTTAATATACTTAAATTAACAATGTTCGCTTGCAAATTCCATTCACTTCACAAACTGTACTTTTAACTGTACAAACTGATATACAATTGAATCAACTTTTTTTGATTACATAAATTAATAAGAATGTCTGAGATGTACTATACATACATGTGCTTGTAATGCAGGACTGCTGACATTCAGTGGATTGAGCTGGTACTTTTGATTGAACTTCTATGGTGTTTCCTTGGTTAGGAAGGTAGACTAAAACTTTTTTCTCTTTATTTATTACGTGAAGCACACGTATTTCCTTGCATTTCATCAGGTTATTTATCACGTGAAGCACAGGTATTTCCTTGCTTTTCATCAGGTTATTTATCATGTGAAGCACACGTATTTCCTTGCATTTCATCAGGTTATTTATCACGTGCAGCACACGTATTCCTTGCATTTTATCAGGTAAACGACCGGATATTTATTAAAAGAACGATTCTTAATATTGAAACGGATTTGCTTTATTTCATTGTTTTCAGTGTTTGGGTTTCGAACGTTTCGTTTCGGGTGACGAACTTAGTACAGTAACGTATTAAGCTCGTAACCCGATGTGCCACTGTATATTAAATGATGTTGGATCAAAACTTTATTCTAAGAGGGAAACAATCTGCACATACCTTAACCAGACATTCGCATTTTTATCATTAACTGCCCTAAATTTGGTTATAGAAAATAGCAATGAATTTATTATTTTTTTGACAAGGAAATGTCATTTTATTAGCAACTAAATTCTCTTAGAAATATACCATTCTCATTTCAACAAGTGGCTAACCTAAAAATAATGAAAATTATTTAAACAAAAAATTTCAAACAACCTTCAGTCAATGGTTTTTAGGCGCCTAAGCAAATAAGTTTTTTTGAGTAAACAGTACTGCCTCCATCACCTGGATACTTTACTTTCCTCACAGTACACGCAGAGCCGGATAAAGGCTTATTGATCCCCCCCCATCCCTCAAATATAAAATCAACATAATGCGCCTATCGTTTTTATAGTGTGCTTTTTTTCTGTCCACCATCTTCTATTATCTTTAATATACCGAGTAAATTGGAGCCAACGTGTAAATCAAAAACAAAAAAAAAAAACTAGTAGAAAGTTTTAACTAATGGGGGTCATAATTTGCCGTAACATAAATCCAGAATCCAAGGGTGGGCAAACAGTTTACCAGTTGAGCGGGACCAAGAAACTATGGATAAACGAATTTGAAGTAAATGTACACGTTAAAATATAACAAAAGGGAATGCTGTGCTTCTCTCTGAGACCAATGGCTGGCCGGGTTTAAACATTGGAAGGGCGAGATTTAGCCCGAGGACTGTAGTTGGCTCATAGCTGGTCTAGAGCTTCATATCTGCTAATAGTATCTAATGATGGCATTCATTCTAGTATTAAGAAATCGGTAAAGGTTAATACGTTTAATAAATTAAATAACTTATGCGTGAATGAATTGATTTATCTTTCTGCCCCCCCCCCCCTTTCCCGTTATGTGTGAACTCCCTGTAATATTTGCTTGTTTGTTGTTTTTTTTTTTACTTTTGGGTTAATGCAGCACTGCCTGATTGAATCAGATAGGATAGGAATTTTTTTTTAATTTTCTTTTTTTTTTTGTTTATTACTGAAAGATGCCAACCTTTCGAAAAATTGTCGATTCGATGCAACCAATCACGCAGAAACATAATGTTCGGAAATTTGATCTAAACAACTTTATGAATCAAAGATATTTTTTTATGATGACCCTAAAAAAATCATATCAAGATATCATCAAAAAGTAAAAAAAAGTTCCAAATATTGACCATGCAAGGACCAAGTCCCCCATGTCAGAATATCACAGGTGATTTTGTTTAGATTAACCATCAAATAAAATAAACCAACAATTGAACATATGTATATTCTGACCTAGGTAGAGCAGACGACCACAAACGTTCCCCGTTGCCCCCTCCCAAAACATGTTTTTGTTGGTTTTTTGTTATTATTTTCATAAACAGGCTTTGTTAGTTATAATCAGTAGGCTCTTTCAACATCCCCTGCTCTCATGTCAAACAAATGTTCTTAGATTACTAATTGTGATGCGTCAACGATAATGACAGATTTATGTTTTAAAATTAATTAGTTAGCCTTCATTTCAGTAAAACCGTCTTCAAGAATGTAGAGTAAGATATTATATAACCATCATGTATTTCCCCATCTAAGACTCAACATTTCTGACTTGAACAGCCACAAATATTCAAGGTCGTGCATATATTCAAGAATTTCTACTTAATATATAGATACATATAAATAACATGGGCAAAACAAATTAATGTATAATTTTTTTTTTGAAAATTATGACATAGATTTTAATTGTACCATATCAACACTCAAAACAATTGGGCAAAAAACTGATCAGCAGGTTATAGACAAATTTATTAGATCATTAGCTACACGAGATTGTTCATAACTAAGAATGTGATACATACTACATATCAACATAATTATTGTAATAAAAATGAGCTAAAAACGATTTATTTGATGTCAACGTATGAGGCTGCAGTGGCGACACCACAGTTGTTGTCTTTTTGAGACATGAGGATATAACCATCATTGCCCCAGTATGTTGACCAGGAATTCTTCACCAGCCAGTAGTTGTGACCATTCAATGACCCATAACCTACAGCAAGTACTGCATGGTTCAGTCTAGACAGATCCTTGCCTTGGAATAAAGTATACAATGCAAATAAATAGATACACAACACATTTTGTACATATTGCACGCAGTCTTTACATAAGCTTTATAACACAAAATATTAAACAAATAATGATGGTACATTGCATAGCTTATTTACTGAATGAAATGATACAATGTATATTATTCCATTTAAGACAATAATAAAGTAAAAGAAACGGAAAAGACCAAATAAAAAGATGTAACAGATCACAGTATACCTTTATTCATTCAGCGACCTATTTTCCTTACAATTTATCTAGAGCGTTCGAAAGATTACCGAAAAGAGACCACTTTCGTATTTGAGGGTATACTTATTCATATTTAATGCGTATTTTTCATCAAATGACTCTCTCTTAAATAAATTCAAATAAAAGTTAAAAAAAAAAAGTAACATATGTGACATTTGTCGATATTAAAACGAATCTAAAAATATACGAATAATATATAACCAAAATAAGAATTGTACAGACGAAGAATTTTAGATACTGTTAATAAAATACGTTTATTTTTAGAAGCATCTTAAATACAAAACAAGAATCAGACGCCTTAGCCATTTAGGCCATGGGACACAGGGTTGGGATGATCGGGGAAGGAGCGAATGATGGGAGAGGTGGGGGGGGTTCTGGGAAAGTACTAATTGTTGAGACGGAGGGTTTCGCTATCCCCCCACCCCAGGGGGCCGAGCCAGTGAGAAGATTGGCTAGTACATGTAATAAGTAAAGACTAAGCGGTAAATTTCTAGCCATCGTTGTCTTTACAGGCAGAAATAATGAATCAATTATTGAAAAAAAACCTAAACATTACTCACCACATTTAGGGTCATAGTAAACTCCATTCGCATAAAAATGAAATGAGCTCTGAGATGCATCTATACCCACGGCAATGGGTCCCTTGTGAAATATAGCCAACTTCAAGGAAGATAGATCACCTGGTGGTAAACCTGTGAAGTTGGCAAGCTGTACAACCGGCTTAACTGACTTGTCCTTGCAGTAACCTTCCTTAAAAATGAAGGATAGCAATAGTGCAATAGTTCTTTATCAATTAATATAAAATGTGAGTATGTATTTAAAAAAAAACTTTAAAAAAGTAGATGTATAAACTAACGCTGCATGAATTTGTCAGTGTACTTACAATGGCCAAGTACTGCCCATACTGGTCTTCACTAGTAATCCCTCCATTCTCTAAGATATATTCGTATGTTGAATTCTCCATCCCGCCGTCACAGCCATAATTGCCAAAACCCCACGAACAATCTATCAATTGCTGCTCCGAGAGACGAACCAAATTACCAGTCTGAAGGACGAAGAACACAACGATTGCTTAATTGAACTTTTTTTTTCTTTCTAAATTACAGTAGATCTAAATGTTTATAAACTATGTAATAGATGTACTGGTGCGTCAGCATTGAAACTCGTTCATTAAAAAGCCTATTTAAATACATTATACCTTTAAGAAGTTGGCGCCTTCAATGGTACCAGTTACACCAAAACTCCAACATGACCCACAAGTTGCCTGATCTTTGACTGGTGTCACAGCTCCTTAATAACAAAAAATATCAAATACACATATTATAATTTACCTACAATCAGAGGCGCTCTTGCGGCATTAGGGGATCTGGTGGTCGTGCGGTGTAGAGTGCTCGACTGTCGACCAGAGGGTCCTTGGGAGTTTTTCAGGTCCTGGTGAAAGTTCTCAACTCCGCCCAGCTTTAAATGGGTGGGTACCTGTCTTTAAGTTGTGGGAGTAAAGGCGGCTGGGAGTTGTGCTAACCACTTTATATGCTGAGGTTACTGTAACAAATGAATTCTACACTTCATCTGCTCCGATGAGCCCTTCGGGGCTTAAGGGGAACTTTACTTTTTTTACGTACGGCTTCAGGGGTCATAGTCAGAGGTACCTGCGGGGCACCTTTGATACAGCAATGACCTTTCAGAGATGTCTAAGCACTTGGGCCCACCCGATCACCCCCCTCCACTGATAATTGCATCTGGGCCTTTAGAGTAAAGGAACCAAGGAATGATTAAAAGTAAAAGTAAACCTCCTTTAGCACTAACGGGCCATCGGGGCAAATGAAGTGTACAATGTTTTTATAAACTTGGCATTTGAAGGGATTGTGTGGTAGCAAAACGGCCTGCAACCTTTATTTCCACAACTTCCCCAAAGTCAAGTACCAACTTAAGCTGGATGGACTTGTGGGACGACTTTGAAACAAATTTGACCTGGGAAAATTCCCATGTTTCTTACCGAGGATTAAACCCTGTACACTCAGGTGGACATTCAAGTATCGACACCTCTCGACCATCCGTCCCACGGGAATTGATAGACCCTTGACTATCTCTGACACCTGGGGCCCCCCTTTGACCAATGAACAGCTGTCAAGGCATTTTTTCTTGATACATGTAAAGAATGTACAGAATATACCCCCCGCCCCTTCTCTTCGTGCGAGTCAGACACAGATAACAGTGTCAGAAAGTGATCTCGTCCAAAGCATTTCTCTCGAAAAAAAAGTCATGACAATGAGTAGCAGTGTAATTAGACGATGCGTTATTCGGAATTAGAAAAATGAAGATTCTACATCAAATATAGCACCCCCGGGGGGGGGGCTTATAGTTGTGGCACCCCTTGGAGTCCGCCTAGTTTGCGTATCCTTAAAAAGAGACGAGAGTGCCCGCCAACAATTAATAGAGAAAGATATAAAAAGTAGTGGTTTCTACTTCCCGCCAACAATTAATAGAGAAAGATATACAAAGTAGTGGTTTCTACTTCCCGCCAACAATTAATAGACAAAGATATACAAAGTAGTGGTTTCTACTTCCCGCCAACAATTAATAGACAAATATGTACAAACTACAAAGTAGTGGTCTCTACTTCCCGTGCCAACAATAAATAGATAAATATTATATAAAAGTAGTGCGGTTACTACTTCTGCAAAACAATTAATTGACAAAGATGTATAAAGAAAGTGAGTGGTTTCTACTTCCTGCAAAAACAATTAATAGACAAAGATGTACAAAGGGTGGTTTCTACTTTCTGCAAACAATTATTAAAGTAATAGATAAAGATGTAAGTGGTAGTGGTTTCTACTCCGCCAACAATTAACAGACAAAAAGATGTACAAAGTGCAGTGGTTTCTACTTCCCGCCAACAATTAATTGACAAAGATGTACAAAGTAGTGGTTACTACTTCCCGCCAACAATTAATTGACAAAGATGTACAAAGTAGTGGTTTCTACTTCCCGCAAACAATTAATAGACAAAGATGTACAAAGTAGTGGTTTCTACTTCCCGCCAACAATTAATAGACAAAGATGTACAAAGTAGTTGTTTCTACTTCCCGCCAACAATTAATTGACAAAGATGTATAAAGTAGTGGTTTCTACTTCCCGCCAACAATTAATAGACAAAGATGTACAAAGTGGTGGTTTCTACTTTCCGCAAACAATTACGGCAATAGACAAAGATGTACAAAGTAGTGGTTTCTACTTCCCGCCAACAATTAATAGACAAAGATGTACAAAGTAGTGGTTTCTACTTCCCGCCAACAATTAATAGACAAAGATATACAAAGTAGTGGTTTCTACTTCCCGCCAACAATTAATAGACAAAGATGTACAAAGTAGTGGTTTCTACTTCCCGCAAACAATTAATAGACAAAGATGTACAAAGTAGTGGTTTCTTACTTCCCGCCAACAATTAATAGACAAAGATGTACAAAGCGGTAGGTTTCTACTTTCCGCCAACAATTAATTGACAAAGATGTATAAAGTAGTGGTTTTACTTCCGCCAACAATACTTGACAAAGATGTACAAAGTAGTGTAGTGGTTTTTACCTTTTCACCAACAATTAATTGACAAAAGATGTACAGCAGTGGTGGTTTCTAGCTTCCCAACAATTAATAGGACAAAGATATACAAAGTAGTGGTTTCTACTTCCCGCCAACAATTAATAGACAAAGATGTACAAAGTAGTGGTTTCTACTTCCCGCCAACAATTAATTGACAAAGATGTACAAAGTGGTGGTTTCTACTTCCCGCCAACAATTAATAGACAAAGATGTACAAAGTAGTGGTTTCTACTTCCCGCCAACAATTAATTGACAAAGATGTACAAAGTAGTGGTTACTACTTCCCGCCAACAATTAATTGACAAAGATGTACACAGTGGTGGTTTCTACTTCCCGCCAACAATTAATTGACACAAAGATACAAAAAGTAGTGGTTCCATTTCTATTATTTCCCTGCCAACAATTAATTGATAAAGATGTACAAAGAGTGGTTACTTACTTCCCGCCAACAATTAATTGACAAAGATGTACAAAGTGGTGGTTTCTTCTGCCAATAATTAATTGACAAAGATGTACAAAGTGGTGGTTACTACTTCCCGCCAACAATTAATTGACAAAGATGTACAAAGTGGTGGTTTCTACTTCCCGCCAACAATTAATTGACAAAGATGTACAAAGTGGTGGTTACTACTTCCCGCCAACAATTAATTGACAAAGATGTACAAAGTAGTGGTTTCTACTTCCCGCCAACAATTAATAGACAAAGATGTACAAAGTAGTGGTTTCTACTTCCCGCCAACAATTAATAGACAAAGATGTACAAAGTAGTGATTACTACTTTGAATTTGAAGCATATTTCATCACGTTATAAAAAATATTTTCTTTCCGTATCTTACCTATCAATCTCCAATTCCATTGCTCTGGGACAGATTGTTTATTAAAAGCTTTAGAGTCAAACTTTTGACCAACATGGTTGTTATGAGAATAGCGACATCCTATGAGAGTTTTAATTTCTTTGACAGTCAAATCAGCCAAATGGTTGACAGCTAGTGTATAATTCAGGCCGGCTCTGTTTTTAGAGTTTATAAACCTGAAAAAAAAATATTTATATTAATTACTACAATTTCGCCAATCGCTGGGGAAAAAAATAATGGGCCAAAGATTATTAGGAAACGCGACTGCTTTGTAGAAATTTAAAGTTAATTGTTATTAACACAATTGATCAAGATTATTTTTAATACCTTAGGTTTCTACGAAATATTTCTTTCCTGTAATCGTGTTCGTCAGGTGTATACTGCTTATTATGTTCTTTCTTGAAACGTTCAAATCCTTCGTGAACATGGTCATCTTGTTGTTGGATATATTCACGAATAGGGTTCATTACAGCAACATGTTCACTTTTTGTTACTTGAATAAGTTGACAAGTCAAATCTATAAACAAACATATAATATGTCAGTTTTTTATTAACAATATAGAAGCTACAATATTTTGTTACATAAATATCGATGTATTTATAATAATACGACTTGTACATAACAGAGATATTCATAGGTTTAGGGAGGGGGCGGGGAGGCTTCTAAGCAGAGACTTTTAAAGTTATTTCCCTTATCTATTTGAACATATCAAACTTTCATATGCCTCAGTTTTATATTTCAAAAACAAATTTTTAATCAATAAAAATATATAATAGTTTTGCGATCAGATCTGATAGACCAGGGTTTGAGTCCCTAATTATTGTCCATCTGGCGTTCCAAAGATTATCTGGTATTACTAGGAGTGGTAATCCAGGGCTATTATGTACGCATGAATTTTAAAGATTTCTTCTCTCGATTAACTGATTTTTTAAAACTATTAAGTACGCAAGGCAATAGTATAATTATGAACAGTGACGTAATTTTATTTTACAAAATTAGGTCCACATAAATCTTAATCAGGCACTGCTTATATACAACAATATCTTGGAATCTCAATTTATTCAGGTACTGCTTATATACAATAATATCTTGGAATCTCAATTTATTCAGGTACTGCTTATATACAATAATATCTTGGAATCTCAATTTATTCAGGTACTGCTTATATACAATAATATCTTGGAATCTCAATTTATTCAGGCACTGCTTATGTACAACAATATCTTGGAATCTCAATTTATTCAGGTACTGCTTATGTACAAAAATATCTTGGAATCTCAATTTATTTCGTTGAAGATAATTTAATTGATCGAATTAAAAATCATTTTAGGTTAAAACAATATATTGACCCTTCGCTGACCCCCCACAAACTGATTTTTCACCGAGTTAATCGTCGGCCAGGCGGCCCTCATTACATATGTAATCTGCATATCAGTTATGGAAATAGTACGAATTCTAAATCGTTAAAGCTATTTACACCACCAATTATGAAGTGTTTTCAAATGCAAGCACAAAGTAACTCACTCTTCATTCACAAGGCAACTCACTCTTCATGCGCTAAGTAACTCACTCTTCATGCACAAAGTAACTCCCTCTTCATGCACAAAGTAACTCACTCTTCATGCACAAAGTAACTCACTCTTCATGCACAAAGTAACTCACTCTTCATGCACAAAGTAACTCACTCTTCATGCACAAAGTAACTCACTCTTCATGCACAAAGTAACTCACTCTTCATGCACAAAGTAACTCACTCTTCATGCACAAAGTAACTCACTCTTTCATGCACAAAGTAACTCACTCTTCATGCACAAAGTAACTCACTCTTTCATGCACAAAGTAACTTACTCTTCAAGCACAAAGTAACTCACTCTTCATGCACAAAGTAACTCACTCTTCATGCACAAAGTAACTCACTCTTCATGCACAAAGTAACTCACTGTTTGGAATAGCAAAATCATCGTCTGTGAAGTTAGCTGGAGATTCCCATTTAACATATTCTACATAATATTTGAAAACGCCGGAAATTTTAAACCGTACTGGAAACTGGTCTCTGGTGGTGGCCCAAAATGTGTAAGTGGTATTCTAAAATTAAATATTTGTGTTCAGTAAAACAAAAAAGGTGTGACACATACAACAATGAAATTAAGTTCAATTTTAGAATTTGAATAATATGATACCTAAAAATACGATATTATCTAAACTTATTGCAAGTATATTTGACCTTTTTGCCGTGTCTAACAACTTTCTGAAATGTGTCTACTTCACGTTTATTAATAACATCCTTGCTTAGGTACTGAAAAAAAAAATATACACTATTTGTAGAATTTCTTAATTTATGCACCCATACCTCGCTTTACGGCCTAGATACGTTCCACAAAATTTGGCCGCTAAGTGAAAAGCCGTATAAGGAATCAATTATTCTAGTACAAATCCAAACAAATTCAACGTGATCGGTTCCTAGTTTTTAAAAAATGTAACGTGGTTTATCATTCAAAATTTATTTTCTCTTTTCATTTCATTTTTTTTATTTAATTTCAATTAAAACTACATAACAAGTGCATACATTTGTACATAAAATAATAACAAACTCCAACAATCAACAATAATCTATAAACAAAATTGAAACCATTTCATGTTACATAAAATATGAATATGTATAATTTTTTTTTTAAATGAAGACGATGGGGAATTGGTAACTTGCAGATCACTGTCGTCATCATTTTTAACATGGCTTAAAAAAAAAATTGTCCGACGTTGTTTATCTTGCATTCTTGTCTATTTCATTCTTCAATGATTTATAACAGATAATGGCTGAGTTAATTCCTCGAGAAACAATAGTGCTTGCTACTTTTGACGTCAGGATCGTTTTCAAGGATGATGGTTAATCGTTGTTCAAAATGAGAAAAAGCTTTCGACAAATGTTTTAATGCTAGCTGTTTGGATACACCAGGCTCTGCCTATTCATCAAGTGCCGATTCTCCTTGCAACAGAATGAGTTCCTCATATGAAAGGGGTTCCCTATCAGCTTCAAGTAGATCAAGCACATCACGTTCGTTGAAACCTTCCAAGCCGAGATCTTCTACTAGATCCAAAATATTTTGCCTAATTTCAGGAAGAAAATAAACTTCTGTATCCAGTACCGAATAGACCCCTCAGCCGGTGCCGCGCGCCGGCTACGCCGCCGAATTTTCGTCCGCCGTAAATCCGCCGAAAAATATGCGGCGCGCCTCATTAGCCGCCGTATTTCGTTCGCCGTTATATTAACTGTTGCATTACTTAATCTTGTTGCACATGACCTTGCTGACCATATCAGCTCTGTCTTGAAAAGCTTTTCTGTTGATCAAAAAATACTAGCTGCCATGTTGGTGCTGCAATTATGATAAAGACTTCAAAGCTTTTGAAGGTTGACTCTTATCAGCACTTTACAGCACACGTATTGCACCTTAATACTACCGACAGCATCAATAAAAATGAAGAATTTCAAGACCGCAATTATAGAAGACGATGCAGCATTCACAGAGGATAAAGAAATGATAAAGACCCTGAAAGAAGGTATGTCTTCAGTGTGTATATTGCTTCTTGTAGATGATCAGCTCAGTGCATCAATAATGGATGCCTCTGAGAGCTGCACTAACGCCATCATTGACAGTCATAGACACAATACAATGATAAGTCAGTGAAGGCATCATGTCCAACGCGTTGGAATTCAACATTGATGATGATTCAGTTTATATTTGACTTGAAAAGATGATGATGATACAACTGTTTATTTCTGTTGTTTTAAATAATAAAACTTTTCCCCAAGTATTGTAAAGTTGTTTTATTGCTGAAGTTTTATCAATTCAATATTGTCTAGGCGTCAGCCGAATTTTAGCCAAATATTTCGTAATCTGCCAAAAATCAGCCGAAAATCAGCCGCAAATGTCAATTTACTCAATTTATGGTCAAATTCGGCTACGCCGGCTATCAGCCGAAAAATTATGTCAGCCAGCCGAAACTTAAAAAAAAATTCGGCTGGCAGGTCTAGTACCGAACCTATAGATTTGGGGGCCCCTGCATTTTGACATTCGACTACATGACGAGATAATGTACTTAATATTAAATGTAAAAAAAATTGGGGCCCCCTCAAGATAAGGCCCCGGGGGGACTTTTGAATTTGGATCCCCTCCCCCCACCCTAGGTACGCTTCTGTCTGCATCAGTACTTTTTTTTTACACATTTTGGCTAATTTTTTTTTTCTTATACATGATTCATTGTTGTTAATTTTAATTCCTTCAATCAATCACAGATGCCGGTATAGCGAAACATTTAGGCCGTAAATCGAAAATGTGCCTGAATTGAAGAAAGCCGTTATAGCGAAATGCCATATAAAAAGCGGCCGTATAGCGAGGTATGGGTGCATTATATTCTACACACACACACACACACACACACACACACATAAAAGCAGTACTTAGTGTAGCTTTTTTCAATGAATAACAATGGAAAAAAACTGATAGTACATGTATTTATAATACGAAATTGATCTCACTTTATATCCTGTGAGGTCAGGAATAATGTTAGTCAGGGAAACATGGTCATCTATAGAGCCATTCACTTGGAAACATGTGATTTTGTTATAGACTGATTGTGTTGTGATTGGGACGACTTTTTGGTGTTTTCCATAAGGAAGATCAGGGGTTTTGCTGTACTGAAAAGTTTTCTGAATACCTGAAACATAGAAACGTTTTTTATACATAATTTAACAATCGAATAAGTATTATAATAATTGAAAAAACTTAATCACATGGCCGTGTCAACGCACGGGATTAGTCGAATACTTGTCCATGGTCCTTTTAAGTTTATGAATCTCATACAGATTTATATCTTCAAGTCCAAACCTTAAGTAGGCTACTTCACCATCGGTTTACTCTAGGAGTTCCAAGTGCTCTTATGGATGGATCTATTATTATCTTTTTAGTTTTATATGAAGTTGTCACAACCCAATTTGAACAACTCATGGTCTAGGGGTACACTGACGAGAGGTTCACCCAGGTCCCCGTAGGTTGGACATACACATAACAGTTGTATACATATAAATATGACGTGTACAATCAATAACTCTGTATAAATAATACAAATAATAACTTTAATACCACTTTATAACTGACTATACAGAAAAATATAGGATTTATGTGACGATTTGCATCACCCACAATAGTATTACATTCAATAAATAGACTAAATTATAATAGATCAGTTATTACATTATAATTGCCAGCTGGTCTCTCAATCCTGGGCCGTCCAGGTCTCAAATGCCTCCAGAACGACTAGATGTCAGGGCTGTTACGGTGCACTTCAGGCAGGGCCATTTCACGTCCGATACGACTTAAAGGTTACTTCCAGATTCAGGGCCTACATGTTACAAACAACATCATGTACGATATGCATATATATGACCACACAATGCTACTTCGATATTACAGTATGCAGCGCATTATCTAAACTATACAACATACCTCCAGAACGATCAACCTATCACACACACATCAACATCTTCATGTAAATGTATCTGTTATATCAAATATGGTGAATGCATAATAAACACACACATCAAACATGTATGTAAATAAGCCGTTACATGGCATGGGCGAATGCAAACGAAATAAACGTAAAAAATTTATGCGTTGTACGTCACCAGCGGCTGTTCACTAACAGAGCGCCACAGGTTTCGTTTTTTATAACATGCGCACCAAGATGTGAACACATCCTTTCAAACATACTCCCTTCACCTACTCTATGATATCTTGACATCCACCCTCCCCCCGTTGGCCATTTTTTGGTCACAAAAAATGGACATGTGAAAAAAAATATATAGCTTAATAACATGTAGCATATAACTCCAACCCAAACATGATATACAACCCCCACGCAAAAAATTACTAACAAAATATACAAAGTTTAATATATACAACATATTTCAATAAATACACAGTAAAGCGTACATTATTCATTACTTGTGCCAACAAATAATTTATGAATCAAAAATGAAAATTTCTGTTTTATCACAAATCAACACAAAAAATTAAAAAAAAAATTAATAAAAGTTAGACGCATCGGGACAACGTGTCTGCAATTACATTTTGGCGACCAACCAGGTGCTCAACAACAAAATTAAAATTTTGTAAAATTAAAGACCAACGCATAATACGTTGATTACTATAACATGCATTTTTTAAAAATGACAGTGGTCTGTGGTCACATTGTATTGTGAAGGTTGTACCACAGAGGTATCTGGACAGGCGCTGCACGCCCCAGACAATAGCAAGACACTCCCTTTCAATGACAGCATATCTTTGCTCCCTCGGCAACAATTTTCTGCTAAGAAATCTAACCGGATGAAGTACTCCCCCCAATTCCTGGAGTAAACAACAAGAGATGCCCTTATCAGATGCGTCTGTCTGAAGAATAAAGGGTTTAACAGGGTTAGCTAACAAAAGAATAGGAGATCGCGATAGACAAGTCTGCAATCTCTCCAGTGCCTGATCACCTTCAGAATTCCAGGAAACCTTCATGGGCATTCCCTTCTCCAGAAATTTAGTAAACGGCCACACTAACTCCGGGAAAGACGGAATGAATTTACAATAATAATTTGCCAACCCCAGCAGACCACGCATCTCCTTTTTTGTCTGTGGTAATGACGTTCATTTTCCCTGATTCCGCTTTACCTCCCCTCCCCGGATATCTACACTTTTGACACACATCACACGACCTAACAAACTGTTTAATCTCCTTATCCACCCTTGGCCAAAAAAATTGCGAATACACCCTTTGTCTGGTTTTTTTTATTGACATGTGTCCTGCTAATGATATCGAGTGGGCTGCCTTTAAAACTGCTCCCCGTTTTCCCACTGGTACCACTAGTTGCTCTTCTATCATATGAGGGTATTTTCTATGTTGAAACTGCCGGTACAACAGACCATCTTTTATTATGAATGAAACAACGCCACCCTTTTTAACATCTACTGAACCACACTTAGCTCTGTCCCACAAACCTTTTAGTGTTACGTCACTTAATTGTTCACTCTTAAACTCCTGACAGGTTTCCGCATTAACACCTATGTCTACCACTTTGGTCTCTAACTTATCACTTGTTGTGTCCTTTAACTTACTCACAGATCTAGTTACTGCATTGCCAGATAGCGCCCCATCCATTCCATCTACATTACCCACAATTACATCTGCCAACGGATCGTTAAATGCCGCTGCTTGTAGCTCCCCTTAATGTAGTGGTGTGTTTATATAAACATCGAGCTAAGGTAGGATACGAACAAGTTTGACCATCTATCAATTTCAGTAATGCTTAGTTTCCCTTCAAAAACTGCTCTGGTCTGACTAAACATTTCCTCACCCCTATAATACTGGATCCCGTATCTCTAAGTACCGACACTTTTCATCGTCTCAGAAGTCCTTTTCCATAACTAGGCCACCTACCGACCTCTCCTCTAACGTGTCCTCTTGAAAAAACAATTTCACCGAACTGCTCTGGCACGCAACCAAAATATTTCTAAAGCCCACTTGCTGATAGCCTGCGGCAGTGATGCTGACTGTTTGATTCCGGTGATCGTGGACAGTCCTCTCTGTCCATTCTCCGTGTTGTTGTTATTGACTCTGTCGTTTCCCCCTACTGCCCCCCCCTGTCTGTCTGTGCACCCCGACCGTATGATCTATCTCTGCTCTCTGTTCTTAAACCTACAGGTGTTTGCCCAATGCCCTGGGCGATTACATACAAAATGACTCTTCTGTTTGCAACAGACACATTTTCTGACGCAGCCGCTACATATGGTAATTCATTTCTGGATATCTCCGTTATCTTTTTCACCGTCTTATACGATCTATAATCTCCAAACACTTTTTCCACTCGTGTCTGGCTTGTTCAATAAGATATGTTGTAATAACTCATCCGAGTATCCATGTTATACATTCTGTCCCTGATTAATGCCCACGTCTACTACACCCTCGAAAGTAGCAGGAGTGTTGATGTTTGTAACCCAATTTTCCAATGTCCTTCTCAATGTGACAAAATATTCTCTCCAAAATCATCATTTCGAGGGGGTAAGGTGTATTCCATTTCCTTCTATACCCTTCCTCCTATAATTTGGGTGTTTTAATAATTCTGCTTTTGACATAATCATAGTTTTTATTATTCATCAGTTGTTGATGGATCATGTAATCCCGCAGTATTTGTCACCTTATATACCAGATGTTAGTGGGCCAATTCCTCCTTTGCTATTTTATTCCTGTCAGCTGTGGCTTCAAACAAGATGACCAAATAATATGACAAACTCCATCCTCCTCCATCATCTTCTTTTTAAATATTGTCCAGCTGTTCTCTTTGACTATGGTTCCCGTCACCTGGCATCTATTACTACTCTTTAACATTTCTATTTCGATCTCCCCTTCCACGCCTTTCGATCTGCACTCATTTCCTCCCCCTAATGAAATCACTTCTGCTTTTGCCCTTAAATCCTAATTTCTGCGCCACTATTTCTAGTCCTCTTCAAACGTTCGCGGTCTAAAATTCGCCATTATTGTTTTTTTTTTTCCTCTTCTACTACTCTATGTAATAATCGCGGGAATGCCCAGATCTGTCCTGGAGGCCCTGAAGTTACAACCACAAAGAAAAACAAACAGACCTATCTTGATACGTCGCCGCTCAGTCTGACTCTGATTGCAACAGTTACACAAAACACAGCACCCCCCTCTTTGCGCCACGGTCCTCCTACTGTCCTGCAGATACCTCTCTGTTTAGCCAGACAACACAACACCGTCAGGTGCATGCAAGGAATATACACAACAAAAAAAAAAACAATACAAATTAATAAAAAAACACATTTCATGGGGAAAAAATGAATGAAAACATATCTCCAAAGAGTAAAGAAAAAAAAACAATCAAAAGCAACCTCAGTGATAATAATCTACTTAATACACTTCATTGCACAGTTGTCTATGGCCCTGCATCGAGCCCCCAGAATGTAGCACACAACCCAATTTGAACAATCCTTCATGGTCTAGGGGTACACTGACTATAGGTTCACCCCAGGTCCCCGTGGGTTATATTATCATACACATAACAGTTGTTGCATATAAATATGACGTGTATAATCAATATCTGTGTAAATAATACAAATAATAACTTTAATACCACTTTATAACTGACTTACAGAGGAAAATACTTAGGATTTGTGTGACGATTTGCATCAACGGACAATAGTATTACATTCAATAAATAGACTAAGATTATAATGAGTCCGTTGTTACATTATAATTGCCAGCTGGTCTCTCAATCCTGGGCCGTCTAGGTCTCAAATGTTTCCTCAGAACGATTAAGATGTCAGGGCTAAGTTACGGTGCATGAGGCAGGGCCATTTACGTCGATACGACTTAAAGGTTACTTCCAGATTCAGGGCCCACATGTTTGCAAACAACATCATGTACGATATGCATATATGACACACAATGCTACTTCGATATTACAGTATACCGCAGCGCATTATCTAAACTATGGTTAAACATACCCTCCAGTGAACGATCAACCTATCATACTTAATACATCAACATCTTCTATGTAAAATGCATCTGTTGGAGTGGATCAAATAGAAGTGGTGAATGCATAAAAAACATCACACAATCAAACATGGCGTAAATAAGTCAACAGCATGGCGTATGAATGCAAACGAAATAAAACGTAAAAATTTATGCGTTGCGGTCACCAGCGGCTGCCCTAACCAACGATACAGGTTTCTAAGTGCAGATAAGATAAAAACTTTAAGATGTGAAAATCATATCCTTCACAAATATAATTTTCACCTACTCTCTATGATATCTTACATCCAATTCCTCCTCTGCTGGGCCATTTCTTTTTTTTGGGTCAGCAAAAATGGACATGTGAAAAAATATATAAATATTAACAGTTTCATGAAAGTATATAATCCCAACTCAAACATATACAAACTCACGCAAAAAATAATAATAATAAAATATACAAAGTTTATATAAGATATTTCAGAATAAATATAACAGTAAAGCGTGTAGCATTATCTATTACTTGCGCCAACAAAATATGAACTAAAAAATAAAATTTCTGTTTTATCAAAGTTTAAATCAAATACAAAAATTAAAAAAATTCAATAAAAAGTTAGACGTGAATTCGGAATGGCCGTAACAAATTTTGGCGACCAACTTAGGCTAAATTGAACAAAATTAAATTTTGTAAAATTGCCAAAGACCAAACGCATAATACGTTGATTACGTTATAAACATGCATTTTTTGTAAAATGACAGTGGGTCGTGTGGCCTGGAATTGCATTGTGAAGGTTGTACCCATATTATATCTGGATTGGGCGCGCCCGTGAGACAATAGCAAGACACTTTCTTTCAATGATAGAAGATATCTTTTTGCTCCCTCGGCAAACACTTTTTCCTAAGAAATCTAACCGATGAAGTACTCTCAATTCCTGGAGTAAACAATTAAGAGATGCCTCCTGCGGTCAGACGCGGCTCATTCCGAAGAATAACAAAGGTTGCTAGTAGGGTTGTTAATAAAAAGAATAGGGAGATCGCAGTGATACAAGCTTTCCGGGTAACTTCCAGTGCCGATCACCTTCTGGGTAGAATTCCAGGAAACCTTTCGCAGCATTCCCTTCTCCAGAAATTCTAGTAAACGGCCACATCTAACTCCGGAAAGACGGAATGAATTTCGCATAATAATAATTTGCCAACCCCAGAACCAACGTGCATCTCTTTTTGGCCTGTGGCAATACGTTCATTTTCCCCCTGATTCCGCTTCTTTACCTCCCTCCCCGGATATCGCACTTTTTGGACATTGATAACCATCAACTCTGACTCTAAATACCAAACTGGTTAATTTAAATCCAATCTCTCTTGAATAAAAAAAAATTAAGAATACACCCTTTGTCTGGTTTTTTTATTGACGATGTGTCCCGCTAACATATCGAGTGGGGCTGCCTTTTAAAACTGCTCCTGCTTCTTCCCCATCAGTACCACTAGTTGCTCTTCATCATAGATAGGTATTTTCTTGCGTTGAAACCGCCGGTAACAGTGCATCCATCTTTATTATGAATGGAAACAAATCGCCAGTCAATTCCTTTTAACATCTAATATCGGGAAAACCATTATTAATTTAGCTCATCCTCTACCAAACCTTTTAGGTTATCAGCTTAATTGTTCACTCTCTAAAACTCCCTGACAGTGTTTCCGCATTAACACCTATGTCTTACCACTTGGTCTTCTAACTACCACTTGTTGTGTCCTTTTTTAACTTTAGCTCATACAGGATCTAGTTACTGTATTTCTTCGCCAGGATAGCGCCCCATACATCCATTTCATCTACATTACCCACAATTACATCTGCAACAACGGATCGTTAAATGCCGCTATGTAGTAGCTCCTCTTTAATGTAGTGGTGTGCTTTCTTCGTAGGTAATGATCATAGGATACGTGAAATTCAAGTTTGGATCTCACACACCATCACTTCAGCACGTAGTTTCTCTCAAAACGCGTCGGTCTGACTAAAACATTTCTCTCAAATTTTATGGGTTGTTTGATCCGTATTTCAAGTACCGACATCTTTGGATCGTCTAAGAAGCCCTTTTCAACTAAAGGGCCACCCACCGACTTCCTCTCTAACTGTGTCCTTTTGAAAACAATAATTCCCCACCTGAAATCTACTCTGGCACGAACAATAAAATATTTATAGTGTTTAATCGCTAGACAGATCGGTACTATGAATGCTGACCGTTTGATTCTTGGCCGTGGACAGTGCTTGTCCACTCCTCCGTGTTAAGGTTATTGACTTGTCACCAGCCCCTTACTGCCCCTGTCTTGTCTGTGCACCCTGACCGTATGATCTATCTCTCTCTGCTCTCTGTCTAAACCTACAGGTGGTGTTTTAAGTCTAATGCCCTCTGGGTATGATTAAGAGTATATAAAATAGACTCTTCTTTGTTTTAACATTACATTTTCTTACGGCCGCCACATAGTGGTAATTCTATTTCTGGATACTCTCCATTTCTTCCTTTTCACCGTCTTATATCAGATCTGAGTAATCTCCAAACACTTTTCCACTCAAGTTCGGCTTGTTCTACAAGATATTAAGCATTAAATCATCCGAGACCATGTTATACATTCTGTCCCTTGATTAATAAGTCTACTAACACCTCGTAGTATAGGAGTGTTGGATGTGTTTAACAACCCACTTCCAATGTCCTTCTAATGTGACAAAATACCTCTAAAATCATCGGCTTCCTTGAGGGGTAAGCGTGTATTCCATTTTCTACATCTTTCCTCCGTACAATTGTTTGGCGTGTGTTTAATAATTCTGCTTTGAGCATAATCATAGTTTTTTTACATTATCCATCAGTTGTTGGATCATAATCCCGTAGTTTGGTCAAAGGTCAAATTTTATATACTCTTTGCTTGGGATAAAAATACCTTCCTTTTGCTAGTTTTATATTTCTTGGTCAGCTGTGGCTTCAAACAAGAACCAAATATGACAACCATCCTCCTCCATCACTTCATCTTTAAATTCTTTGTCTAGTTCTCTCTTGGTCATGGTGGTTCCCGCTCAATTAATTGCCCGTTATTACTACTCTCTTTAACATTTCTATATTTCGATCAAAATCCACGCTCGATCTTTCACTCATTTCCTCCTTTCTAATGAAATCACTTGCTTTTGCCTCTAAATCCTAATTTCTGCGCCACTTTACGTGAAGGCCTTTCAAACGTTCGCAGTCTAAAATTGTGCAGCCAGCTACTGTTTTTTTCCTGCTACCTAATGTGGGTTTTAGCTTGGAACGCGGAAATGCCCAGATCTGTCCTGTGATGCGCCTCAAGTTACAAAACCGTCAGAAAAAAACAATTGAGACCTATCTATGATACGTCGCTCAGTCTGACTCTGATTGAAATAAAGCTAATAAAAAACACTAGCAACCTCTATTTGGCTACGGTCCTCCTACTCCTGCAGATAGCCTTTGTTTAAGCTAGACAAACATAACACCCGCCGGGTAAGGGAAAAATTAATATAATTATTAAATATTATAGGAAAAAAAATGAATGAAAAAACGACACTCAAAAAAAGAAAGAAAAAAAAAAAAAAAAAAAAAAAAACAAATTCCGCAAAAAGTAACCTCAGCAGATGGGTTTAATCTGGTTTCCTTCTAATACTTTTCATTCTGCCCAGTTCAGGTCACGTTTTCCTGGTAGAATGGGTCGGCAAACCTAATGCTGAAATAAATCTGCTTATCTAGGGGCATCACATCAGAGAGGTTCACCATGGGGTCCCTTCTGCAGGGTTGGAATAGCACACATAACAGTTTTTCGTATGCTTATATAAACATGACGTTAACCAATAATAACTCCCAAGGCTAAATAATACAAATAAATAACTTTAATATTACCACTTTTATATAACTGACTATACAGAAAATAGGATCAGGACGATTTTGAACCCAATGCATGGTATATATCTCAATGCTCAAATTAGATCAAATCATATAATATAGATCCGCTATTATATTTCACCCGCCAGCTTGGCTCCTCAATCCCGCCGTCCAGGGCTCTAAATGGAATCATAGCACACTTACAAGCCAGTTGTTACGGTGCACGCCTCTAGGTAGGGCCGTATTTACATCTTGATATTGACTTAAAGGTTACTTCAGATTCAAATGCTATAAGGTGTTGTTAAACAATGATCAGCGGTAAATGATAGGCGGAGAGTGACCCGGCTAATAATGTTACTTGATATTACAGTATGCAGCGCGCATTGTCTAAACTAATAAAAATCCCTTTAATTGCACAATTATGCTGGGTTTTTCATAATTTAAACACAAAACATCTTCAAATATACTGTATTCTTCTCATAGAAGAGTGGGACGGGTACGAGTGGGTGCAGATACCACTGTCGACCTGAGACGGCCCGATCCTCGGTGAGAACCATGTGGAATTTTTCCAGGTGAAAATGTGTTTCAAAGTCGGGTTCCACACCAGCTTTAAAATGGGTACCTGACTTTAAGTTGGGGAAGTAAAGGCCATGCTGTGTCCATACAACCCCTTCATATGCCGAGGTTATAGAAACAGATGAATTCTACACATCATCTGCCCCGATGGCCCGTTAGGTTAAGGGAACTTTACTTTTACTTTACTTACAGAAGAACTTTATGCAAAATTGTTAATTATATTTTTTTACAATAGAATAATCAGTAATTGTTACCATTACAATATTGTTAAATGCTTAAAGGAAATCACATATAAATAATATATTTTCAACTACAACTCCAATGGTCACTGTTCTTTACTACGGCTTTTATCATCAAAACTCACAAAAGTCACAAAGTCACTTCTTTCAGTATGTTAATTATGTGGTGTGCTGCTCTACCAGAATTCAAAGCTGTCCATAAGGAAAGGTAATTTCTAATGACATTTCTCTGTAATCTCCAGGAATGCAAATGATCTGTACACAATATCCTGTTCTCTTCATTTTCATCTGCTTCTTCCATCAAAGTCCATCTATTCTCTCCATCATGTTTGATATCACACTTCCAATTATTATCATCAGCTGTATGCTACCCTCTTGCCTGTCTGATATACTTCAATCGTGGTCTCAAAGATTTCAAAGTGCACAACTTAATCTGAGTTTTCTGGCTCACTCGCCATCAGACTTAAACTCTTCTGCCTTGTTTGTCCAGAATATTTCAAAGACTTGGGTCATCATGTAATCCTCAGCATTTTTGTTATTACTCCGCAGATAAGATGTATCCCTCTTTGGGTTTAACGATGACGATGCCCCATGTTGTGCAAGATACTGAGTCTGTTCAAGCTCTTAAATTGAATGTTGATGCTAGCTAAGAGCATGTCTTTTGTCAGATTAGGGCGTTGATTGTCATGTCGGTAAAGTAGGTGGCAATCATGGTCATTTCATATCAACCTGGATGTTCTCTAGGCAGGCATTCTCGCTGCAGCTTTTGGCTTTCAGAATTCTAACTTCTCCATTGATAAGGCCCAACACAATCAAGCTCTTGTTGACATGCTACAGACATACATGACAAGATGAACACACATGTTGTAGCATTAATAAAATGTTTTGATTTGACTAGCTTCACTGTGTGACATCTTCTTTCATACAGCGATTCTGTCATGTTGTAACCAAAAAGGAGTCGTGGTTTGCAGGCACAGGAAATGACATTGAGGAATTCAACTGTTAATCACCCCTATAGATTTGAATAATAGTTTATGTCACTCACTCTGGTAGGCCGATCCCATTCACCAATTTCAAATAACTCCTGACCTAACAGGAAAGAAATTTAAATGTGCAGAGGATATTTTCTAAGGTTAAAGCCTGATAAGCTTAGATGACACCTCCATTTGGGTGATTCATCATTGCATGGTAAAAAACATTCTCCGATTCTAATGCATTATTTCATTATTTCCCTTTTGGCACGCAAATCAAGAAAACTAAACTTTTTGAAAGAATACTTTTTAGAGGTCGCTCAAGCGACCCAAAGTTTCACTGTAAGGTGAGATAATGCGGCAGTTCTGACGTGTCACTTGCTTGCTTTTGCTATAGTGCAATTTTAGTTCATTGTAAAATTAAAAGTATACTGTGATATTTGAATTTTAGATTATAACTAATTTTATTATTCAAATGTGTTGGATAATAAAGTAGTTTTTGACTAACTACAAATTATTGAATTGATATGGCATCCACATCAATTGCAATTCACAAAGTGTATTGACAAGACGTATAACTGAAGTTTGGTTGATTGGACAAACGGATTCTTTGTCTGCCTAGCGATGTCTCACTAACCTTGAGGCATGCTATGAAGATGGTTTTCTATAATCACAAGGTACTGAAGAAGACAATATCCGAAAGCATTAAGGTAACTTTTAACGATCCTCAAAAAGAAATGCAGTTAAGAGAATCAAAGAGTAGCGCAGTAATGTATATCAAAAGGCTGCTGTTACTACTTGGTCTACAAGCAACAGCGAAAGTGAGATGAAGGTAAAGATGACGACAAGTTTTTGAAACTGAGATTCCTGTTTTACCGCAAGAAGCTTCTGTCAGAGGGTTCGATGCCAGACAAGAAATTTGAAATCAGAACTACAATTTAGAAGAAATAATTGGTGAATTTCCCGACGGAAAGATAATGAGGAACTCATGGTATTATCCAGATGCAGTCACACTAACAGGATTAGCTGTAGTTTTAACTGGGAAGATTTTAGGTTTAGCTAAAATACCAGCTGGTAAGGCACAAAGCCACGCAACAAAACAGCTGTTAAGACTACGTGAAGTACTTGATGAGATTACTGGCATTTGTTTTGACACAGCATCCTTCAACACTGGTGTTACTAAAATGAACACGTAAATTGTTGCAAGAGGAGTTGTTGATTTGTTCGTAGACATCATGTGCATGAAATGATCAGTTGGAGCTGTTTTTCTCTATGGTCTAAACATCCCTACATTCCACTGTTCAAACGTTTTAAACGATTTTGGCCTAAAGGATTCGTTTATGGTGGAACACAAACAGTGTTGTATCTCTGCAAGACAGTCTTTCAATGTTTCAAGTTACATACCAGTGAAGTTTACAGAGGGATGATCAAAACCTGATTGTTGCTATTTGGCGTCAGTGTGCTAAACTAAATCAAATTAATTTCATGCGCTAGCAATTACCATATGGTTCGCTGAATGGCGATATACCGCTTCAAGATCTACTTGTTTAGAAATCAGTTCTAGCTCACACCTCCAGAGGTAAAGATTTTAAGAATTCGCTTGTTGCCACCACATTTACGTCAAACTGATATCATGTCCTGTGAGTCGATGTTTAACATCTTATTGTTAATCTGATCTCAGTTCTGTCATACAAAACGTTGTCTGATGCTAATAAAAAGGAAATTTGAAAACTATTCTTGTAGTAAAGTCCAGAGGTGCTTTTTCTTGAGTTGTTTTCTGAAAAAGTTTCTGAAGCGATGCTGAAGACTGGCGATGTTTGGAAGGATCGAGTGTTTAAAGTGAAGAATTGCACTAGCTGCATCACTTTGTAGGTACCTCATCACTATCTGCAATGCGTTCAAGTCGTTCAGCTTCGATGGCTGATCCATTATCCTGTGATCAATTGCCTAATTTGCTGAAGCTAAATGTATTGTTGATTCCTTTAAGGCATCAATGATGCAGCTGAGCGGTCAGTTACACTGATGTCATCATTTAATAAGTCAATCACTAAAACGGAATATGAAATGCAGAGATTGATGCAAAATGTAGAAGATCACAGAGAGTGCCAAATTTGAAGAAATGTACACTGAAGTTATACAGCGTTGAACTGACAATTATTAGTAAAGTGTATTGTTTATGTTTTTAATACAATGAATACATTCAGTAACTGTTGCATATTATTATTTTTAATGTTATTTAACATTTCAACATGTCTACTTCGCTGTAATTAAAGTTTAAGATATAGTTTCATTTAATGTCTATATTATAAGAACTCATGTCATTAAATAAGATACCATAAACTTGGCCTGATGAGCGACTTTAAATGTAATTCAATTTCAATAAAATTTTGAAGGAAAGTATAGAAAGATAAAAGGAAAAAATGTAACAACAACAATGCAATATTAAATTGAAAAAATGTTGAATCACTCTCCACCTCTATGTGTGCTTGCATTACGTAAAGTCATTCCAGATAAATCTCAATCTTGTATAGAAAGCTTTCATTTGTTCTGGAGGCCAGTGGTCTCCTGTTGCAGGCACCACAATTTAATCATGCTTAGGTCTTGTGGCAAGGCTCATTGTATATAGCCTGTACTCTTGAATATTATCTCCCACAGGAGTACAGTCGGTCCTCTACCTTGCAGTTTGACATGTTTTATATAGATTCCAGACCTGTAAAGAACCACTGTTGTAGTGCCAAATATTGATACCAGCATCAGCTCTACAGTGGAGTTTTTAAATTATTTTTAGTTAGGACATTCCATTTTGCAGAGAACAGCAGATGCCGCCAAAATGCCTTCCATCGACCTAACCAAGTCGCTCGACTTTGTAAGCAGAAGCAGCCTGTTCCGGCTACTGAAGAAGATCGGCTGCCCACCTCAGTTGCTCAACATTATACTTTCACGATAATATGGTCGCTGCCACGATGGGGACACTTCAGAACCCTTCACAATCAAAAGCGGAGTCAAAACAGGGTTGTGTTTTAGCGCCTCACTATTCGGCATATTTTTCTCTATGATGCTGAATTTTGCATTTAAGGACTCTGCACAAGGTGTCTACTTACACACCAGAAGTGACGGGAAGCTGCTGAACATGGCCCGCCTAAGAGCAAACCAAGATTCGCACTATTTTGTCAGAGACATGCTGCTTGCTGATGACGCAGCCCTGACGGCACACAGAGAGGAACACCTGCTGTTGCTGATACCTTTCGCTCAAGCATGCAGAGAATTCGATTGACCATCAGTATCAAGAAAACCAACGTCATGGGTCAAGACATCCCAGCTCCACCCTCAATCACCACTGACAACGAAGTTCTGGAGGTCACTGACAAGTTCACATACCTGGGCTCCACCATTTCTGGATGACGAGATTGACA
This sequence comes from Bulinus truncatus, assembly GCA_021962125.1. Classification (NCBI taxonomy): domain Eukaryota; kingdom Metazoa; phylum Mollusca; class Gastropoda; family Planorbidae; genus Bulinus; species Bulinus truncatus. Next base: position 2,471,837 of record JAGDYQ010000113.1, read on the forward strand.
AGAGGCTTGCTAAAGCAGCCAAATGCCATGGCCAGACTAAGCAAACGTATGGTCCAACAACCAATTGACACTGATCACCAAGTTCAAAGTATATCAGGCATGTGTTCTAGCACTCTACTGTATGGCAGCGAAGCCTGGACTACCTATACCAAACAGGAAAATCGCCTGAGAGCTTCCACCTCCTGGCTACCTGATGCATCCTTGGCATCAGATGGGTTGGGGACAAAATCACCAACACTGCTGTACTCCGTAAAACAAGGCTCATTGAGTATTCATCTCCTTCTGTGCCCAAGACGCCTACGATGGCTGGGTCATGTGCACGAATGCAAGATGGTCGCATACCAAAAGACATCCTGCTTTAACTACACTGGGCATCACCACGTTCCCTCTAAGGTGTGATATGAAGTGAGCAAAAAATTTGTCTGAGCACATTTGTTTGAGGCCAAAAATTTATGAGCGATTTAAGCGATGTCGCCCGTCACGATGACTTAGTGGAAGAGCATTGAGTTGGTGTGAGCGATTTCCGCTCACGCCCAGCTTGTAGAGGGTCAGATGGGCACCACCCCCGTCAGGTCACCCGCAACTGCACTTCAAGGTCTGCAAACGCGACCTCAAATTGACTGGCATCAGCCTTCACTGGGGGAACAGCTCGCCAACGACCGGAGCGGGTGGCGACAGGCCGCTCACAAACGCATCCTAAATGGAGAACAACTACGCAACCAACAGCTGGAAATAAAAAGACAAAAAGGAAGATTACACAGCAGAAACAGGCCATCAACCCTACATCCAGCTTCAACTGTGGTCACTGAGGTAGAGTCTGCTCAATCCAGGATCTGTCTGCTGAGCCATTCCAAATCCTGCCCTCAAAAACAACAATTTAATGACTAACCTAGAGCTACCATCATTTTCCGAGATGAATGGATGCCAACAGCTACTACTCAGCAGACATTCCTTTTATAATTAAGTGCTAACAGAGCCATTCTTATAAGAGAGACAAACAACTCTGCCAATATGAAGTCATATAAATCTGAAGCTGGCCCAAACGAGGCTTTACCGCCTCCAAAAATATTTTACTCCTGTGCATAGAACCTAAAAAAGATTTCATTGCAAGAATGACAATTCTATTGATTGGTTAAGTCATGGTGCATATATTGTTACTGTTTTTTCCTTGTAAATATTAAAAATGCTTAGTACATTCATTTATACAAAAATGTTTACAGCATAATTTACAATTTGTAACAAAAAATAAAAAGACTTCTTACAGCATATACAACATGGCTATACTGGCTATAGAACACTTAACACAATAATCTTTGTCAAAATTTTGTCTCAGGTACAAACGCTAAGAATTTCTTTGTGATTAGATGCTGTTGGACAAGCCATTGATGTAATAAACCAGCAATTACCTGGTGATAATTAAATGAAATAGTACTTACAGCTCTCTATATGAATTTTAAATATACTAAAACAAAAGTTACTTTTATAGTTATTACTGCATTATTGAGAAGGCAACCAGAAAAACAATTTTATTTTCTAAAGTTATTATAAATTATTTATGATCTTATTTACCTAAACTTCCTGATCAAAATCATTGCAAAACAAACCATCAGCTATAAACTGTGGATTCTTTACAATTTCCTGCAAGAATAAAAACCCAATAGTTTAGAATAAATGTTAACAAACTTGTATATTGATTTATTACTCAGTTGTTTTTTTTTTAAATATTAGAGAAATGTAAGCAAAAAATTACATTATATGTCTAATTCACTATTAAAATAACAGCAATAAAAATAATTACAAGCACAATAAAATTACATATATTGTAAATAAAAGCACAATAAAATTACAAAAAGGCCTTAGATGTACAAAAATCTTGCATCACAATTAACTATCATTTAATATACAAAAAGTATCTACAACAACATTCATAGAATATAAAAACAAGTTAAATTAAGCCTGTTCCATTCTGGACACAGGACGTGTTAAAGCATTTTCATGTTATGTATCAGAACGTTTGTTAGCTTTCAGTAAATATTTGTAAATTTTGGAAATGTTTATAAATTCAATTGTGTAATGTATATATCTGTAAAAAAAATATTATAAAGACGTTTCTTTATATTTGAAAAAAAATTATTTTCTCTTAAATCTAACTACAAGTGGTTTGTGGTTACTGAAATAGGACTCATAATTGAAAACATTCGAAATTGTAGTCATTTAATCGTCCGAAAACTCCGTCAATTGTTGCATAGCTCTGATACTTTCAATTAAACTCTCAGAACACAAGCTTAATATTTCATTTGATGAGTTTCTTAATAAATCTTGGTGAAACTACGTGCTGCAGTATTTCGCACCAAATGAATGGGTTATTGAACCTACAAGGTGTAGAATGCGGCCATATATATAATAAATAAGCCCCTTAGAGCCCTGAAGCCCGGCCCTCAGAGGTCCTATCGCGAAATGAACTTTCAATGTACACATGGCAGGCCAAGACCTACAAAATGATATATACATCATGGGGACTTATGGTTGCTGAGATATAGGGCGCTCCATTATTAATATAGCTTATATAGTAAAAACGGTACTTTATAAGGCCCCTTTACGGCCCTGAGAGGTCAGATCGCGAAATGGAAAAAGTCATTTCTTGGCAGGCCAAGACCTACAAAAATGATATATACATCATGGGTCTAGGACTTATGGTTGTTGAGATCTAGGGGTGATGATGGACAGACAAACAGACAAAACGGGACAAAGGAAACAGAATGAGTTAAACTTTACCCTCACTGTATTTAAAACTTAAAGCAGCGTCCTCTGAACTATTGAAAAATAATACATTGGAGTTAATGGAAGACTATGTCTTTTCTGTAAATATTTTTACTTGAGAATATATATATATTTGCTTCTTTATTACTGTATTAAATAAGGAAAACACAATTTTCTTCATTTACAGTACAGTGCAGTGAATTCATTCTAACTTACTACAGACTAATAGTCTTCTTCACCACTGTGCTTTGACTAGCGATATATGTATATCTTGTGTGTGCATGCGTGTGTGTGTGTACGTTATATTAGATATAAATAATTTGTTTTTAATTCATTTAAAGCCAGGAAGTCTTTTTCCTCTTATTTCGTTAAATATATTAAATAGTATTAGACTGTTTTGCATAGCAGGGATGTACATGTAACACTGAACTGAATGAGAACTACTGTACTTGCACCTACTAGGTTTGATTCACTGGATTTGCTAAGTTCAATTTAAACGTTTGAGACATTAACATTTGGAATCTTTAATAATATTTCAGTTTTACTGTTTTCAATACTTTGCCCTCCCATTAGCAGCACATTATCTTACAAGTGGCATAAAATAATATGTAGATAAATAAATACCAAATGTAAGTGTCGTGGGTGGGTGGAGGACCCAGAAGCAGGGTTCTTATAAATAGGTAGTGACCCATTGGTCCATTTAATCAGGGGTATATTCAATTAATATTAGTTGCTTTTCTTTTATCATTTTTTTTTGTTCATTGTCAGTAGAAGCCCAACTGACAGGTTTCAAAGTGGCAAAAGGTTTGAGAAACTCTGTAATAAAAGGGGGGATGACATGATTTAGTGGATTAAGGGATATATAAATAAAAAGATTTTACTGTACTAGAAGAATTTGTTTTTGAACCTATTCAACTTCTAGATGAAGAAATGTCACACCCACTATTTATTTTTTGTTGTCAAGTGTATGACAGAAATAAACTTGGGGAAATCTAAAATGTAGCACTAAGTTACTACCTACAAAAAAGTTTTGTCTTGTAAAGAATGTCACCTGATTTTCGAGTGTAAAGGTTCGTGAGAGTCTCAGTGGCTAATTCAAGCGATTTTGTTTAAACCAATGATTCAAATTTTATTTATGTTGTCAATGAAGGGTTTCAGTGTGGGATGGAACTTAATGAAATATTTGTACACTTTTTATTCTGGATGACATACAACGCCAATATACTGAAAGAAATGAAAACTATGAATTATTGTATCTGTCATTTCTTGCTTAAGAAAAGAAACAAAATGCCATAAACAAATTTAGATTAAGTATTTCGTTTTTTTCCTGTGGCACTGTTCAATATTTAGAATCATAAATCATTCTATCATTTCTGTCATAAGTCTTTTATTCATAAGATGATATTTTGTACATAAAAGTTTATTATTTTAACATTGCAATGATTTTTACGTGCACTTAGTAGTAGTTGGATTTAGTGTATCCTTGACCACCTGTCAATGACTGTGAAGTTGGGAAAGCTGAATAGATGTTTCTTCTGTAAATATGTATTCTCCATTAGTATCAAGAGTTTCCAGTCTCAACTAGAATTGTTCAAATTAAATAAAAGTAGTCGACAACGCCCAGTAGTTAGTCTGTTTGCAATAAAAAAAATTTCTTGCTTTAAGGTTTTAACTTTCCATTAAGGGAGTACGTGAAGAAAATGAAAACTAAAATTGCGACTACCCAAAAACAGCCCGTTTGACTAAATATGTTGTGAAATGGGAAATTCGTGAGTATTATGTTACTTTCGCCAATATACAAACAACCTAAAAAAAAGTAGGCCTATATCCCTAAAGGTTAAAACAGTTTTACGAGTCTAAGGTTGTGTCGTCTCTGAAGAAAATGTAAAAAAAAAAAGAGAGAGAGAGTTGTGTTTACATAAAACAAAATATTACTCCTGCACAAATAATTCAACCCGTTTTCATTTTTAAAACCAGGCCTGATTTACACGTAGAGGTGATTCAGTTTACCTGGTATGGGAGTAAGAGTCACCTGCCATCACTCAGTTGGTTCTTATGTTGTTGTAGTATTTATTTTCAAAGTCTTTAAAGACCAGAAAATCTAAGGCCTACATCCTCTTTAAGCACACTAATTTGTACATAACAAAAATTTGATCTGGTCAATTTCGTTTTCACTCTCGTAGATAAAGTTTCAAACAAGTCTTTTAAATTATGTAGAAATATATTTATTATCTAGACCAGTGCTCCCATTTTTTTAAGCTCGCGGCACACTCAAGCAACTTATGATTTCTATTATACAGTTTAATTAGAGAGGGGGATCTAAACGTCATCATACTCTGTAATAATGAGATAATCTTTCAATGATGTTTAACTGAATGTCCTGTTAATGAGATTATTAAATATTACAAAATCGGAAATGTTTGTTTTGTTTAGATATAAGATGAAAACTATAACTATGTATTTAGAATTAGTATGATCAATATGTGTATTATATACGCACTACAATGATCAATATGTGTATTTATATACAACACAATGATCAATATGTATTATATACAACACAATGATCAATATGTGTATTATATACAACACAATGATCAATATGTGTATTATATACAACACAATGATCAATATGTGTATTAGACACAATACAATGATCAATATGTGTATTATATACAACACAATATTCAGTTATGTATTATATACCATTAGCCTGTACACATTAAGCTCATCATTTGAATGTTCGTGTTTTTATCGTGTTGATTAGTTATTAGTTGACAATGACAGAAAACTTGTCTTCGTGTATGGGGTTTGACAAATAAAAAAACATATTTAAATGGGTTGTTTAGAAGTTTGTTTGAAGTCATCTCTGATTGAAATCCTAAACTCGTCAAATGCTTTGTTGAATCTCAATCTCAAGAGTTCCGTCAATACTTAGTTCAAGAAATCATTTCCAATTCTGAGACGATGTTTATGTGACAGCGTTACCGCCATAGTGGTTATAGATCAACCATATTGCTTAGTGTTTATATTATAACAGCAACAGCCATACTACTGAAGTAAAAAAGTCAAATCCATTCAAATTATCCACCAGAGTCGACTCTTGAAATGTTTCAATAAAACAAATTGTCTGTTCGAAAGATTTAGCTCGTCAGCCATATGTCAAAAAGGTTTTTTTTTTATTTTTCCTTTTCATTTCTATAATTAGTTCAGTCATGTCAATCAGAGATGAGCGGACAGCGGACGCGTCCGCTGACGCAGATCCGCAGACCCCTTTTTCGAATCCGCGGACCGACAGCGGACGCTTCGTATGGTTAAGTTGCGGACTCGCGGACTGACGCGGACTTTCGGAAAGTTACCATAAAAAATTTTAAGTCATTTAAACAGCTAAATTTCAGCAATGCGGACGCGCGGGACTGACGGCGGACCAATGTTGCAAGACGCTTCTGCGGACGCGGATCATTGATAGAAATCCGCGGACGGACGCGGACGCCACTAAGATCCGCACACCTCTGGTGTGAATGTGTTTCTCTGCTATGTATAAAGTATTGCTATCCAAAATAAATTGTATAATATTTCAATACTTCGAGGTTGTTCTGATTCGATAAAATGTATTAATGTAATTGATATCAAATATTGTTGTCGCGAGATACGCCAAGAATAGCAATGTGTCACAACTAAATCTTGTCTTATCAACACATTTCAATGCATAAAATGTTAGGATTCGCAAATTCATGGTCTATGTTTTATAAGGCTCATCATTTGATGATGACTTCGTTTATTCACTCAAATGCCCGTGGATAAAACTTTCCCCGCCAGGACTTTAAAGATTGTCTTCATTTATTGAATGTGTTTTCTCTTACAAAATGCATTTCTATCCACTCACTAATCGATTGTCTTTGATGTCATCGATTAGAACAATAATACATTTGTCAAAATAAATATGTGGTCACTTTCGATACTTTCTATTTTGTGCCGCGCAACACTGCCACTGTTCAATGTTCATCTAAACACCTGTCTACAGACAGGATTATATTTAGATTAAACTTTAACAAGTGTCATAAATCGAGAAACACATTAATTAGCCTCCTTAGAAAGTGCTTCAAACTATACAGACATAAATTTAATATCTACACTAAAAAAGGTATTTGTCGAATAATATTTTCCTTTAGTAAATAAACATGCATTTTTCAAATGTACGCCTAATGAAATAATTGGGCACTTTAAAATTGACGGGCTCTACATTTAAGCACAGGAGCACATATCGGATGTAAAGGCTCTATGGGCCTGACCAAGATGCATGTGTGACAGCTATATTGAGTACGTCCTGACCAAGATGTATGTGTGACGGCTAGTGAGTACGTCCTGACCAAGATGTATGTGTGACAGCTATGGTACGTCCTGACCAAGATGTATGTGTAACAGCTATAGTGAGTACGCCGACCAAGATGTATGTGTGACAGCTATATAATATTTAGTAATGTTCTTCTTTCATACCCACCAAAGCCTGTGTGCAATGGTCATGGTTAACACCATGAGACGTAGATGACTGGTCACCGGGAGGATCCCGTAGCCTACAGAATGGGAGATCGGGTTCCCTACGTATCCAGCCACACAACTTTCTTCTTAAAAACTCTCTTTAAAATAAATTCTGTTTTATTTATTCTTCCATTATCACGTTTAGTGACAGTGTTTACCTTTTAAAATAGTTCACTGACTATATAAATAATAATAAGGTCACTAATATTCCAACAAACAGACTACACTATCCAACATCTGTTTTATCAAATTGTGTTCACTAAGAGCGTTTAAGACTACACTAACCAAAATTTTATCAAATTGTGTTCACTAAGAAAAAAAAAACCAAGAGAGGTAGAAGCTTACAAATTACAAAAAAAAAATATTAAAGAAAAAAGTTCAGCTGCCCAAGTGAACTTTTCTTTACTTCTTGAACACATCAAAAACAGGTGTTTGAACTTCAACAGAATTTTGTTTTTTTTTTTATACTGAAGTGTTTTTAAAATCTTAAAGAAACAAATGTATGCTTTAGTCATCTCTTAAAAAGTAGATTTCTTTAAATTTTTTATCTTCCATATATACATCTGCTAAGATAAACAAGTCATCTTCGCTGACACAACTAATTTTAGCTATGTTCGAATAATAATATTTTATACAAGACGCAGCTCTTGTAATAACCATGTTTAATTATATTCGAACACAAGTTGACATAGACACACACATATAGTTGTTCTAGCGCAACTAATTATAGTTATGTTCAAATACATGTTCAAATAAATATTCACACACATAGAGTTGTTCTAGAGCAACTAATTATAGTTCTGTTCAAATACATGTTCAAATAAATATTCACACACATAGAGAGTACCTCTAGAGCAACTAAATATAGTTCTGTTCAAATAAATATTCACACACATAGATTTTTTTAGATCAACTAATTATAGTTCTGTCTAAATACATGTTCAAATAAATATTCACACACATAGAGTTGTTCTAGAGCAACTAATTATAGTTCTGTTCAAATACATGTTCAAATAAATATTCACACACATAGAGTTGTTCTAGAGCAACTAATTATAGTTCTGTTCAAATACATGTTCAAATAAATATTCACACACATAGAGTTGTTCTAGAGCAACTAAATATAGTTCTGTTCAAATAAATATTCACACACATAGATTTTTTTAGATCAACTAATTATAGTTCTGTTCAAATACATGTTCAAATAAATATTCACACATAGAGTTGTTCTAGAGCAACTAATTTTCAGTTCTGTTCAAATACATGTTCAAATAAATATTCACACACATAGAGTTGTTCTAGAGCAACTAATTATAGTTCAGTTCAAATACACGATGAGACACACATTGAGACTTGTTAAATTATAGGAATATAATTGGGTATTTGTTTGCACGAGTAAATCTTACGATTTAAAGTTTTTTATATCAATAAATGGGTAGAATATGTGATATCTGTGTCTGTATGTTTATGTGTGCGCGATTATGTGTATGAGCGCGTTTGCTCATTGCCAGGTATCCACAGGCAGTCCAATGACTACCAGGGCTATATAAGCTACAACACAAACTGCAGGCTGCCAGCAGTTGGAAGTAATTTTTAAATTCAAAGTAAACAAAAATAGTTAGGGCCTTTAAGGATATGTTTTTTAAGTGAAAGTTAAACTTAAGAAGCAACGGGAGAAGATGAGATGTTGGAATAGAATGAAATGTTAATTTATTAGTTGAACATTAATTATGTTTATTTACATTACACATTCAAATTCCTATCTATATGTATCCATTTTAAAGGAATATCTCCTCTTTGTTTTCTATGTGTTTGTAATTGTCCAGATTGGCTAATTGAGAAGCAATCAATGGCGCAGAATATCGAGGTGTCATAATCCAATTTTTACGGTACAATAATGTACTATAACAGTACTATTTCAGTAAATAAAGGAAAAGTGAGTAAATTTCAATAAAAAATGTAGACATTACCAAAATGTGAGATAAAGAAACATTTAACTATTATAACTACTAGTATCGCTTTTCCCACTGATCAGTGGTCATCACTTGAAACAATATTGTTCACAGCCGAGTATTTGTTACTAACTTCGATACATGTAGGTAGTCACCAAGTGAACTACATTGTTCACAGCCAAGTATTTCTGACATACTTATAAATGCTACTACTAGACCATTTTCTTCAAATATTCATCTTACCCGAGTCATACCTAGCAATCAATGTACGACACATTTACGCCCACCCCCCCGCTACGTTGTTATCGTATACAATGTATCTAAAAGCATAAGAATAATGATATGTGTGCATGGTTCAATGTTGTTATATTAAGATCAGGAGACTAAACAAATATCGTAAATAAAATCGATATAACCATAGGCTACATAACAATCAACTTAATATAGGCTACATAACAATCAACTTCAATATAAGCTACATAACAATCAACTTTAATATGCTTACATAACAATCAACTTCAATATACGCCACATAACAATCAACTCAGTATACGCTACATAACAATCAACTTCATACATGCGATACTTAGTATAGGGCAGCAATCTTCCCAAAATGTATTTCTCTTTATTTATATTACAGTTATATTATTTTGGTAGTGTGCCCCCTCCCCCCCCCCCGCTTTCATTGTAGTAGTCATGGTTTGTTAGGTCCCCAGATCATATCTCTGGCTGAGGTCTGTTACAACATTTTTACATGTTTCTACATACACATCTAGTCCTGTGACAGTTTAGTTAGTAGAATACACACCACAAGTGAAGAAGTAAAATAGAACTTCTTGGTACATTTCAATGCTGTGTTACCGTGTCAACGCGACACATCAACAAGACACGGGTCAGAGGTGAAACATATTAATGACCACAGTTAGTTGTGTGTTAAATGTAGGCCAAAGATCTTATTAGATATGCCAACTTGCTGATTTAGTTGGATTTATCCAACTTCATTTTCCTGTTCACTGTATTTTTGGTTTACTTGGATTTGAACTTTATTATATTGTAGATTTTCTTATAGAAATTTTAATAATTATAACTATTTATGAAGAAAAATTATAAGTTTATTTCTCAAGAGATGTAAATGAGAACAATTATTCATTGAGTAGGTCAATATAGACAGATTGATACAAGTAGGTTATACAATAATTAACAAAAAAATTGTGTATTTTCTACAAATATTTTGATTGACTTTTGATAGCTCATAATACAAAGAGACATAATTTCGTTGGAGCGGAAAAAATTTGAACAAAATTAAAAACGATGTGTGCCAGAAAGATAAAATATTACACACAGGAAACTGGTTGAAATTTCCCGCTTCAAACACATCAATCAATATAATTTCATAAAACATAAACAATAAATATTTACTGACCTTTGGTCTCAACCATTTCACACCATACCGTGGACCCTCTGAATAGCACAGTAGAATTAGCTGGGAACTTTGGGTCCTCAAACAATGTTTTAGATTTCAGACAACGTTTTTACCTCATCGTGGTCTCAGCCATGGCTGTCGATATAATTGCAGCACGGTTACCTGAAGCACTTCAAAGTTCACAGATTGAGCAGAGCTAGTGAGAGAGAAGGAAGGGGGGTTGGAGGGGTCGCTGTGTTGTACAGACTTAGCTGGCAGGTTTTGTGCCTGTGTTGTATTAAGTTTCCTAATTGAAATAAGATCCTCTGCCAGTGTCATTCGCAAAGTAGATCACAATACTGAACATTTCAATAATAAGCCACCTTTAAAATAATAGCAGCTAATTAGTAAATGTAGTGACGAATTTTAAATTTCCTTGTATAAGTTCGAGCAAAGCCTGAAAATCGTATGTAGACTCGAATGGTATTTTAGAAATGTATAAAATATGCAGAAAGGTGTTGGAAATTTTCAATTCATTTATTAACCAGACAAGTAAATTAAATTATACACGATACATTCCAATTTGCAAATGACAGACTTTGTTATTGATGTCAGTGGTATAAGATAACTATGTAAACTTAACTACACTAACATATCAATAACTTGTTATATTCTCAATAACTTCATTATATACTCAATACTTGCTTAACCATCGAGCCAAAAATACTATTATGTGCACGCGATTTATATTTTACTTGCATTAAAAATAAACATCAAGCATTTATCAACGACTAAATATGTTAACAAAAGGAGAGAGGGGGGGGGATAATATCTTTCATAGCTTGCAGATTCCAGCTAGAGATTTGATCCTTTCACTTCGTATTTTCCAAAGTAATGTATTGGCTGTATCGGTGAACCTCTCTCATCAGGCTTTACAACACTGACATATTTATCACATTGACTTAGAAAATTGAATATTAATACTCGTAAGCTAAATGGTTAAAATGCTCAAATTAAAGACGAATTGATTTGTTTTTATTGTTAAGCGAATGTATTACAAGAACAAGGAATGTGCTTTAAAATGCTTATAATAAGTTAAATCAGCAATCCAATCTGTTCGATAATCGCAACAAATTATCTGGCTGAAATGGTTTTATACTACCACCTCCCACTACTCAGCTAGATATTTTCTTTAGAGTTTAAGACAAACTTAAGACAGTTAAGACAATTTTTTTCTTATGCATAAGCAGACAATGCTACCTCATATTGCCCCGTATGTTTGAACCCACTTCCGGTAAAAAAAATCTTACCTAATCTAATTATTTCAGGGTCTTCATAATTTTACCGAGAGCCTTAATTTATCTGGAGAATCTCTGGTACAAGTACATCGAGAACCTAAGAATGGCCTTACTGTTAAAAAAAAGTTGTATTTATTGTTCAATTTTTTTTTCAAATCATAAGATGTCTACATTTTTGTTTAGCACTATTCAAAATACTTGTGAAAGCAATGCATTTTTTACTTTTATTACTGAAATAATTAAATATATTTGTTCGTACATTACACGGACAATATAGGCCTACTGTCTAGATATGGTATAGACCAACCATGTATTGAACTCCTTACTAATACTTTAGTTATCATTATACCAGAAATGGCAGGAATAATGTGTGTTCTTTTGAAATGTCACAGTAAACAAGAAGTGGGTGGGTGCAGCGGTCACATGTCAACAAACAGAATATTGCGATATATATACTCTGCTAATAACTCTTATCTAAGCTTGTGCCATACGACTTACCTGTACATTTACGATCCAGACTTGTTTGTTGCCAGACAAGGCCGGATAGACAACGTTAGCAGTTAGAAACTCAGGGTAGCTAAGTGGACATGGTAAGTCTCTAGCTTAAAGATTAACACGAAGTTATTCATGGACAATAGTAAGGAATTTTATATGGTACAACGGTTACTCATAAACTCTGTGTTGGATGCCTAGAATAGTGTTTGTGTTGTAATGCCTAGTATAGTGTTGTGTTGCATCTTTAGTATTGTGTTTATGCTGCATGCCTAGTATAGTTTGTGACGTGATGCTCATATAGTGTTTGTGTTGGATGCCTAGTATAGTGTTTGTGACGTGATGCCCCAGTGTTTGCGACGATGCCTAGTATAGTGTTTGTAAGATGCCTAGTATAGTGTTTGTGACGTACCGGTATGCGTTTGTGTTGGATGCCTAGTATAGTGTTTGTGACGTGGATACCATATAGGTTGTTGGATGCCTAGTATAGTGTTTGTGTTGGATGCCTAGTATAGTGTTTGTGTTGGATGCCTAGCAGGTGTTCAGGACGTGATGCCTAGTATAGTGTTTGTGTTGATGCCTAGTATAGTGTTTGTGTTGATGCCTAGTATAGTGTTTGCGACGTGATGCCTAGTATAGTGTTTGTGTTGGATGCCTAGTATACTTGTGACGTGATGCCTAGTATGTTTGTGCTGGATGCCTAGTATAGTGTTTGTGACGTGATGCCTAGTTTAGTGTTTGTGTTGATGCCTAGTATAGTGTTTGTGTTGTATGCCTAGTATAGTATTTGTGTTGGATGCCCAGTATATGCTTTGTGTTATCCCGTTACTTTAATCAAAGATATAAGAAAATTTGAAACGTTTTAAAAAACTGTTACATATCACATTTCTTTATGAATTACAGGCATGAATAATCTAAATCGGAAAAAACCGCTATTATTTTTTTATATATTGTTGTGTTGTATATTATATAGGTTGTGTAATATTAATCCGTTTATGCCATTAAAAACAGAACTTCCCGGGAAAAGGACGACACATTACAGGGCCCACGTTTGTAAAGACTATCACCTGAAGACCGTAGTTGTTTTTTTTTTGTTTGTTTTCAAATCTACATTTAATTTGTTCATTCATATGGCGTACAGTTTCGCAGGGGTCCACAAGCCTTCCGGGACCTATTATTTCTCTCGCCGGCTGTAAATACTTAGGGATAGACAAGCAAAATGTCTTTTTAGGTCCCATATAAAGGGTCATCATGTTTAACAGTTAGGTGTTGTCAGAGAGGTCCTCATGTTTAACAGTTAGGTGTTGTCAGAGAGGTCCACATTAAGAGTTAGTGTTATCAAGGTTTAATATTAAGGGGCCTAATATATCAGGAATAATTGTACAATGTCTCTAGATAAATGTCTCTATATTAATGTCTCTAGATAAATTGCTCTAGATAAATGTCGCTATATTAATGTCTCTAGATAAATGACTATATAAATTGATGTAGATAAATGTCTCTATATTAATGTTTTTAGATAAATTGCTCTAGATAAATGGTCGCTATATGTGAATGCCCTTAGATAAATGTTCTAGATAAATGTTCCTATATTAATGTCTCTAGATAAATGACTATATGAATTGCTCTAGATAAATGTCTCTAGATAATTGTTCTAGATAAATGGCTATCCAGCTGTGGTAATAGTCAATACACACTCATATCATACAAAAGAGACAGCGAGGTTGATCTTTCATAATAATATGCACATCACTAATTGAACTGATTCATTTGTTTTTGTTCCATGTCCCTGAAGATGAGATGATTGGCCTCTATGATCCCAACTACTAGTGGGACAAGCCTTGCATGTGATTCCTTTCACTCCACCATAGCCGATATTGCATTGTAGCTGAATGCACATGGAGGCATGGGAGGCATGGGGTGAATGGGGCCCGATGGATGGAACTCTTGTGACCTCGCTGACATGCAGGTCGTGCTGCAGCATAAAGATCCGGCTCGGCTACAGGTGGAAATTACTGCTGACACGTAAACTGATTCATAAGCTGATTCATTAACCAGATGTTCCTACCAAACCTTATTTTGTATCTACAAACTTTAAGTAACTTATATCAACATCCATTTTTTATTATTTTTATTATAAAATTATCAGCTCCCAGAAATCGCAGTTTCTTATAAATGACATACTTCTACAACATGATACTACAAGCTATATGGTACTACAAACTCATACTACAAATCCCCAGATATACTACAAACCTCATGATACTAAAAACTATAAGATATTGCAAACCCAATGGCAAAGGGTCGGTCCGCCCCGTAAAGAATTTTTATCTGCTGTCAGAGGAGGCAACATTTTAGGTGTCTGGTACCGTGGGTACTTGACTATAGGGACTTATTCAGTATGAAATTGTTCAAATTACAAATAGTTCAGGTTAAATATTTTTTCCCGTAATATAGATAAAAAATTAATCATTCCAACAACAATTACAAAAAAAGATTTGCCCAAAATGAACGTCGCCGACCAAGCCGGAATTTAATGTAGAGATTTGAAAGTAAAAAACAATTAAAAAAGTTGCCAGATAATTTCAATGTTATAAATAAATAAAGATCAAATGTTTGCAAAGGTAAGGAAACCAAATTAAATATATAGAGAAATAACACCGGACGTTCGAATATCAAAGCATGTTCGTATTCTTGAGTCATTTTAAGATACTTTTATTAGTTTATGCTATATTTGGCAATTTTGAAAATAGTTTTTTAATAGGTAAAGGAATTCTTTATAACATCTGAACCTTTACACCGCTGCTGATACCATCAAACCATGGAAACCGCAAAACGCTATTCTTGCGCACATCTCAGTCCGACTTCCACTAACATTAGCCTTTAATTTTCTTAATAAAAAATAATTATCAGAAATTAGTATAGTAGACTAATATTGAGATTAATTATTGTGAGATATCAATAATGTGCAGAGACAGTTAATATATATTTGTCATTATATGGGTTTTCATTAGACTACATTAGTAATAGAATGGTTATTAGAGACGAATAATAAGATTGACATGTTATCAGGTAGAAAATGACTCACTTTGGACTTTTTATTAAAAAAAAAAAAAAATTTTAAAATGGAGTTGAATAGTTATATATATATATATATATATATATATATATGTGTATACATATATATAGTGCCCATATATTCTCCAGTGTAAACCAACCTATCAGTAATTTGCCTTACAATAAATATTGTGCCACATACTAAATTTTACACTAGAGAAAATAAGCAAGGGTTTATTATTTTTTTTTTGCATTCTAAGAATCGTTCACCCTACATTTTGACTTGACCACTGGGAGTGGGGATAATCAGCAATTATCAGCTTTATAAAGATTTAGATTGATTACCTATATCGACCGACACACACCGCTAACTTCTTCAAGTAGTTACATTTTCATTTTAACACAGATAAGATTAAAAACCCTCTACTGCAAAATGAAATTAAACTTTACGTAGAGACTAGAACATTTTGCGTAAGTTTGATTTTTACTTTATAGCAGGGGAAAATATTGTGATTGTATTTCGTTTATAAAATGCTAAATCAACAACCAATAAATAAGTAAAAGAAATAAGATTTAAGTTCTTCCTTTTTTCTATTGGTGTAACGTGTTGGTAGTAGTAATATTCCATTGAGCACCAGGTGTAGGTGCAGGTATTCAAAAAGTTAGGTGGGGTGGGAGCATGGAAGATCTGTTAAAACTCTCAACTCCCTGGTGATTGAAGAGACCATTTGGACCAATCTGCATGGAAAGTTGATCATTTCGGTCACTACTTAGTTTGATGTAACAGTCAAATTGATCGTTTAGATGAATCTACAATCATTCACCTGCCTTTAACTTAATGTTTCTGTCGTGTTTCCTCTTGATCAACCACATCCTGTAGAGGTTGGTCCATTAATTATGTCAACAACTTAGGGGAAGAGTCTGAAAAAGTTTGAAAGTTGTTGATTTAGGTTAGCGGTCTGCAAAATTAATTTTTGACGTCAATTAATTGTGAATAATTTTTATAATATTTTTAAAAAACTTTGTTTTGCACTGCCACCAGTGCCGGCTTTGTAATGATAGACAGGCAGCCGCTTCAGATGGCATTATTTCAAGGAGTAAAATAAATAAAAAAAAATAAAAAATAAAATAATCGAAATGCAGAATGAAATAAGATAAAATTGCTTAGAATGGCGACAACAAATAAGTCACGATTAATAACATCTTAACACATAATCATCATTTAGCATCTTCATTTTCAAAATTATTTTCTTATTTTGCATTTAACAAATTAGATCCAGATATAGTGGATGATCCTGCTAAATGGATGATATGATAAAATTCGTTGTTTTCTTATTCAAAGCAGATTAAAATGAGTCTGGTTATCCAGAAGATGCGTGGAGGACAATTTTCTAATTACTCTATACACGCACAAGCAAATGAGAAACGGAAAAAGGAATGGTTGATGTACTTTGATGCCAGTAGATAAGGTATATTGTTTTTGTTGCAGAATATATAACAGGAGCAGGTTCAGCATCACATGGTAATTGTGGACTGAAAATATGTCAAGTATATTTGGCATCATGAAAATCTCTGATCATTTATCCAGTTATTAAGGACAAAAGAATTTATAAACGTGAAGCGAAACACTGGAAGGATGTATTAGAAAGAATAATATTTATCATAAAAATATTGTGTTCAAAAAATTTCCCGAGGGCAGTCTGATCGGTTATATATCTACACCTCACAATGAAACTTTGAAATTTGTTAAAGTTATTGCAGACTTTTAGATCCAGAATGTTAACATATAAACCGTTTAAATCTGTATGAAATTCAGATCATTTTATTATGATGAAGAGGACCATGTTACGATAACAGATGAACATGGAGAATAATGGTGTCAAATGAGCTAATCTGCATTCTTTATGTCCCATTCAATGTGCATTTGGCAGAACATGCCGTAACCGTTGTTTGGAAGCAGTACGGTTTTTTGAGGTAATTCAAAAGTACACCTTTTTCTGCATCAACACATCGCTGGAATGGCTGTTAGAATATGTCAAAAACAAAGAGGCACTTGTTGCGTTATGCGCATCACGCTGAGTAATTCCTCGATACCAAACAGTTGAAATTACGACGCAACTCGTATCAATTAAGATAACACAATCAGAAACCGCAAAATGCTAACAGAAGAAATGTCGATTTCAGTTTATTTGTTCATTAGTGATTTGGTATGATGCTCATTTGAGATTAATATATTCATAAAATATTTCAAGAAAAGATCTTCATTTTAAAAATCAATTCAACAATTGACTACAACTAAAACTATGCTCCAGAAGTCTAAAGAACAGATGAAGGCTTTAAGCAATTACAACAGCTAAAGATTTTAGTATTGAGTACAATTTCCCTACGGAAATACAAATAAGATCTCGACTAAGAAAGAGACAATTTGACTTTGAAGTTTCACACGACCCGATTCTTGGAGCCAGAAATGAATTTTAGAGTAAATTTTTTTAACCAGATGTTGATACTGCAATTCAATCAGTTAATGACTTTATGCAGTTACCTCATAGCGATTTATTTGGATTTTGTATGTCATTAAAAAAACTGAGAAATATGAAAGAGAGGCTCTTCAAAGATTGCATGGACTCTCAATTAGCTTTAACATCTGAAAACGAAGATTCAGCAGACATTTATTTAATAGAACTGTGCGATGAATTATTTGCTTTATCAGGGAGAATTACAGAAAAATCAAGCCCTATAGTTCTATTTGACTATCTATGTGGAATGGACTTGGTTGCCTAGAGTTATATTAGACTATCTGTGTGGAATGGACTGGTTGCCTAGAGTTATATTAGACTATCTATGTGGGAATGGACTTGGTTGCCTATAGTTATATTAGACTATGTGGAATGGGCTTGGTTGCTCTTTTCCGAATGCCGTGGCATTGCGAATTTCGCTTACCCCGATACAGTGGCGAGCGCAGAGAGAAACTTTTCAAAGCTCAAACTCATAAAACATATCTTCGTTTTACCATGTCTCAGCATCGTTTGGTTGGTTTTGGTTACAATATCTATAGAGAAAACGATTGCAGAAGATTTGGATCTTGACTGAAGTTATTGAAGAGTTTGCAAAAAGCTAGAAAAGCATATTTTTCTTGAATTCTTTTCAATCGTTTTAATGCTTAATAAACATGACATTTCATTTTTTTTTATATTTTTCTATACTTTTAACTCTTAGCAAAAATCCTAAAAACACACTAGTTGCATTAAAACTTCTAATCTTTATAAAAAGCTGGTAAATTCTAAATAAACTGTTACAGAAGAATGAAGACCAGAATAACTATAAATATATCATATTTTATTTTCATAATTTGGACTTATTTCAAAATAAATAGCATTTATGAGTTTTCTCAGAAAATGAAACTAAAAGGGCGGCATTTTTGTCCTTGCCTATATCACAAAATGCCCAAGGCGTTTGGCACTGCCGCCACTGTTAGCTAGTCTGGGTGTTGCGTGCCTGCCACCAGCTTTATTGGCGGCGCTGATGCAGGGTTTATACTTCGATCGGCCAGATTGTCCACCAACGGACAGAGAGGGGTGATGTAGTGTACTCAGCCCCTCTGCGAGAACCGGTTGGGACACCGGAGACAATTAACGCCCTTAGAAGTAATTTTAATATTCTTAAAAGCACAAATAAAATTTGAATTGCCCAATACGTATTTCATTCTAAGAATTCGGTCAGATTTTCCTGTCGAATAATTCTGTACGTCCATTCGTCAATAGAATTATATATTTTGGATGAATTCATCGTTGTGGCACTTGAATGAAGGTCGCGAATGTCATCTTCTATCCCATGCACGTCCTGTACTTGTACTCTTGTAAAAAGCTATTAACCTTTTTTTAAATTAAAGCCACCTGCGTAAAATACGAATATTTTATAGCATGAGGTCGATGGAGTCGCAATGTGTATATTTTATATGGTAAAAGTCGTAAAATCAACAACTTATTAAGAACATTTCGTAAATTAAACAACTGGATCATCAGTAGCCAAACAAAACTCATAAAAAAGAGTCGCATACTGTTATATAATATTTGAGGGTCGTAGATGGGAATTAGTTTTGGATAGGTCTCGTTGAGTTTATTTCAGTGCAAATTTAAAGTTTGTTATTTCTGTGTTATATTTGGGGTGGGTTATTTTGTTTATTAATATTTTGTTATATTTTTTATATTTAAAAGGAAGGGGAGGGGGTAAAAAAATTGACGGATCAGATTAATCGAAACATTTACTAGACAGAAAATGTCAATTAAGCTGAATAACAGCTAACCACCAAATATTTCATATTAACATCCAATAACATGGCTGATAAGGAACTTTTGATGTGCCAGAAACATTTCACTTTTTTAAATACTGGTTGGTCTACACCTGCGGTGGCCCCTGGCCAGTTTTCTCTGGCGAGAGTGTCTTAGGCTTGCGAAGCCCTATTCAGGTTTATAGTTAGCACATGCCTAGGGGCCGCCCCTGTCCTCAAAAAGTTTGCATTATATACCTCCTTTTTAATTCTTTTTTTACGCCGCCATTGCCAGCAATATTGTAGTGCGCCTCTCACCATAACGCTATTGCTGGTAAGGCGCCTTATGCACGTATGCCATGCCTACAAAGCGGCGGGGTGAGTGTGCCCGTTAACATCCGCCGGGATGGCAGAAAAGAAGGGTTTTTAGCAGGGGTGGGGTGTCGGCCAAAATATTCGCCGACACCGACACCGGTGTCGGTTTTCTAAAAATCCGCCGACACCGACACCGGGAGGGGGCAAGGGAAGATAATTGTGTATTTTTCCCTTTATATCCCCATAATTTTCATAGATATAAAGATGCTCGTCTTAATTCTATATTTATTCTTCTTAGTCATAAAACCCATTGCGGGGGTCCAAGACTAAATGGCACTGGGTCGCCCAAGAAACATTAAATTATTTACTTTTTATCTATTGTAGCAGTATTTCTTAAAGATAGTGCGACACACCTACTCCCCTCTCGGGCCGCGGTAAAATTATCAAATGTCGACCGGTCTGCAGCGAGAAAAAGGTTAGGGACCACTGCACTAACACACACCACTTATAGTACTGTAGCTTTATTTTTGTTTGAACAAAATAAATATTGCCTTTGTATACTTCTTCAAATCGAAAGTCGAATGGCGGGCTTTTACTGACCTCACCATGAATATACCTTATAGATGAATATAAAAAACTTAAAGAAGGTATAATTGAGGAAGGCAGCACGCATTGTATGGGGTTAATTTGTAGTGTAATTACTACTAACAGTAAATAAATAATATTCCCCGAACTGTGCAGTTAAATGTGTTTATTTAAATAATTATGCACAGGGCGCCGAGCTTTCAGACGTGGTTCCGAAATAGTAATCTTGAAAACAATGTTCAGCTTCAAACCAGACAAGAGCAATTTACGTCCCGTTAAACGTTTTGATTTGACCCACAGATCACTCCTTTTCATTTACATTGATAACATTTACTATTTTAGCCCATTATAAACACCCCAGTGATTGCTCTTGGTCCAGCCCTTCAATCAAATTTAAGAACCTATTGTGGTTCTTCAGCAGTTATAAATTTTACATCCCTGATCTGCATTTTGCAGCATGTCAACATTAACAGACTTTTGACTGAAAGCAGATTGGAAGGCTACTGGCTATGTTCACTCTGTTATTCATCAATTCCATTGGGAAACTATGGAGAAATTTTTAGTTTGTTTCTCTCATCAATATCCATGTTGGAGAAAGATTACACACAAAAACCTATTCAAGTCTTTTAGAATTTCAAAGAATGATCTGTTTCAAATGTTGCTACAATCAAAGTTAAACGCAACCAACACTCTACACAGCTTAATTTCTCTCAGCCAGGACTGAGCATGACTCAGTCTACGTCACAATGGCACTACATTAAAAGCCCAGTCCGTAGCTGGAGCCGTTGAGGCGCCAGCCCCCCCCACCTATTACAATACAAACATTTTCACTACATATTTCAGGTTTAATTAGGTAAAATAACGATTCTTCCTCATTAACTGTTAAGTATAAAGTCTTCATACGTCTCTTTTCTAAAAATAGGTCTGAACAACCATATCTTTTATCATTGTCTGTAGCCCTTGCCGTAATTTTATTTCAGCATTCTGCGTTCTCTGAATGGCCACTTTTATAAACTTCCAAGCATCATTACTCAGCAAGTTGTTGGATATGTCTGTACTTTGCAGTGACTTGCTGGTTTAGGCAATTTGTTAATAATAATCTTGACCAATATTTGAGCATAAGTTTCACATAAATGATAACTTATTAAAAGTAGCGAATTGGCCGCTTCAGGTTTACTATAAAAATAACATCCCACATGCTGTGGTATATCTTAAAGTAAACCATGCAATTTTGTTACTTCAATGTATTCACTGCAGCTACTCTTGATGTCCATATCTAGTTGTGACCTTTCAATGTTACATGTACAACTGATAACTTTTTTTTCATCGTAATGGACATGCTGCAAAATCGCAGATCAGGGATGTAAATTTATAACTGCTGAAGAACCACAATAGGTTCTTAAATTTGATTGAAGGCTGGACCAAGAGTGATCACTGGGGTGTTTATAATACTTTTATGTGAGCTAAAATAAATGTAAATGTTATCAATGTAAATGAAAAAGGGAGTGATCTGTGGGTCAAATCAAAACGTTTTAACGGGACGTAAATTGCTCGTCTGGTTTAGAAGCTGAACATTGTTTTCAAGATTACTTATTTCGGAGACCCGCTAGCTCGGCGCCCTGTGCATAATTATTTAAATAAACACATTTAACTGCACAGTTCGGGAATATTATTTATTTACTTTGTTATTTAGTAATTACACTAAATTAACCCCATACAATGCGTGCTGCAACATAATTATACCTTCTTTAAGTTTTTTTTTTTATATTCATCTATAAAATTAGGTATATTCATGGTGAGGTTGAAAAATACAGTACGCCGACAAACTTGATTGAAAGAGTAGCTTAGTAAGATACAAGGCAATATTTATTTTGTTCAACAAAATAAAGCTACCGGTACCATAGAAGTGGTGTTAGTGCAGTGGCTTAACCTTTTTTCTCGCTGCAGACCGGTCGACATTTGATAATTTTACCGCGGCCCGAGAGGGGTAGGTGTCGCACTATCCTAAGAGAAATACACTACAATAGATAAAAAGTAAATAATTTAATGTTTCTGGGCGACCCAGTGCCATTTGATCAACGGACCCTAAATGGGTTTTAGAGCTAAGAAGAATAAATATAGAATTAGACGAGCATCTTTATATCTATAGTATGAGATATATAAAGGGAAAAATACACAATTATCTTCCTTGCCCCTCCCGGTGTCGGTGTCGGCGGATTTTAGGAAAACGGACACGGTGTCGGTGTCGGCGAATATTTTGGCCGACACCCCACTCCCTGCTAAAAACCCTTCTTTCTGCCATCCCGGCGGATGTTAGCGGGCACACTCACCCCGCCGTTTCTAGGCATGGCATACGTGCATAAGGCGCTGCCAACAATGCTGGTGTGGTAGGCACACTACAAACCTATCATGCTGGCAATGGCGGCGTAAAAATTAAAAAAAGGAGGTATATAATGCAAACTTTGTGCACCCAGGGACAGGGGCGGCCTAAGGCATGTGCTAACTATAAACCTGAATAGGGCTTCCGCAAGCCCAAAGACACTCGCCAGAGAAAACTGGCCAGGGACACCGCGGTGTTAGACCAACCAGTATTTGTGTAAAAAAGTTGAAAAATGTTTCTGGCACATCAAAGTTCCCTTATCAACCATGTTATTGGATGTTAATATGAAATATTTGGTGGTTAGCTGTTATTCAGCTTAATTGACATTTCTATCTAGTAAATGCTTCAGTTGTCTGATCCGTCAATTTTTTTTTGCCCCTCCCCCTCCTTTAAATATAAACTTATAAAAATATAACAAAATATTAATAAACAAAATAACCCACCCCAAATATAACACGAAATAACAAACTTTAAATTCTAATTTGCCTGAAATAAACTCACAACGAGACCCTATCAAAACTAATTCCCATCTTTGACCCCTCAAATATTATATAACAGTATGCGACTCTTTTTGTTATTTTGTTTGGCTACTGATGATCCAGTTGTTTAATTTACGAAATGTTCTTAATATAAGTTGTTGATTTTTACGACTTTACCATATAAAATATACACATTGCGACTCCATCGACCTCATATGCTATAAAATATTCGTATTTTACGCAGGTGGCTTTAATTTAAAAAAAGGTTACTAACTTACAAGAGTACAAGTACAGGACGTGCATGGGATAGAAGATGACATTCGCGACCTTCATTCAAGTGCCACAACGATGAATTCAATAAAATATATAATTCATATTGACGAATGGACGTACAGGGTGTCCGACAAGAAAATCTGACCGAATTCTTAGAATGAAATACACGTATTAGACCAATTCAAAATTTTTATTTGTGCTTTTTAAAATTGTAATGGTAAAATTACTTCTAAAGGCGTTAATTGTCTCAAATTGTCCCACTCCACGGTTCTCGCAGAGGGGCTAGGTACACTACACATCACCCTCTCTGTCCGTTGGTGGACAATCTGGCCGATCAGAAGTATAAAAACCCTGCATCAGCGCCGCCAATAAAGCTAGTGTGTGGCAGGCACACAACACCCAGACTAGCTAACAGTGGCGGCAGTGCCGGCCTAGACATTTTTGTGATATAGGCAAGGACAAAATGCCGCCCTTTAGTTTCATTTTCTGAGAAAACTCTATAAATGCTATTTATTTTGAAATAAGTCCAAATTATGAAAATAAAAATATGATATATTTATAGTTTTATTACTGGTCTTCATTCTTCATAACAATTTATTTAAATTTACCAACTTTATAAAAGTTAAAGAGTTTTAAGTATACGTAGTGTGTTTTAGGATTTTTTTTTGCTAGGTTAAAAAGTATAGAAAAATATAAAAAAAATGAAATGTCATGTTTATTAAGCATTAAAACGATTGAAAAGAATTCAAGAAAATATGCTTTTCTAGCTTTTGCAGAGTAAACTCTTCAATAACTTCAGTCAGATCCAAATCTTCTGCAATCGTTTTCTCTATAGATATTGTAGCAAAACCAACCAAACGATGCTGAGACATGGTAAAACGAAGATATGTTTTATGAGTTTGAGCTTTGAAAAGTTTCTCTGCACTCGCCACTGTATCGGGAGTTAAGCGAAATTCGCAAATGCCACGTACGCATTCGGAAAAAGATAAACCAAGCCCATTCCACATAGTCTAATATAACTATAGGCAACCAAGTCCATTCCACATAGATAGTCTAATATAACTCTAGGCAACCAAGTCCATTCCACACAGATAGTCTAATATAACTCTAGGCAACCAAGTCCATTCCACATAGATAGTCAAATAGAACTATAGGGCTTGATTTTTCTGTAATTCTCCCCGATAAAGCAAATAATTCATCGCACAGTTCTATTAAATAAATGTCTGCTTGAATCCTTCGTTTTCTAGATGTTAAAGCTAATTGAAGGTCCATGCAATCTTTGAAAACCTCTCTTATCATACTCCAGTTTTTTAATGACAAGGTAAAAACTAAATAAATCGCTATGAGATGTTAACTGCATAAATCGATCATTAACTGATTGAATTGCAGGTCCAACATCTGGTTAAAAAATTTACTCTAAAATTCATTTCTGCTCCAAGAATCGGGTCGTGAAACTTCAGTCAAATTGTCTCTTTCTTAGTCGAGATCTTATTTGTACTTCCGGGAAATTGTACTAAATATTTCAAAAATCTTCAGCCAATGATTTAGCTGTTGTAATTGCTTTGGCAAAGCCTTCATCTGTTCTTAATTCTGGAGCATAGTTTTAGTTGTAGTCAATTGTTGAATTGATTTTTTAAAATGAAGATCTTTTCTTGAAATGTTTTGCTAGATATATTAATCTCAAATAAAACATCATACCAAATCACTAATGAACAAATAAACTTGAAATCGAGCATTTTTTGTGCAATTCCCTTAGCTTCTGCACGGGACTGGGTTCCACGTGGTCCATCAGCAATTGATACGAGTGCATCGTAAATTTCCAACTGTTTGGTATCGAATTACTTTCCCAGCGTGATGCGCATAACTTTTAACAGTTAAACTTGCTGCCTCTTTGTTTTTGACATATTCTAACAATACATTCCAGCGATGTGTTGATGCAGAAAAAAGGTATATATTTTGAATTACCTCAAAAACCGTACTGCTTCCAAACAACAGTTTACGGCATCATTCACCACCAAATGCACATTGAATGGGACATAAAAAGGCTCTGCGATTTAGCTCTTTAATTCTTGCTTTGACACCATTATGTATTCTCCGCATGTTCGCTCTGTTATTCGTAGTATTAGTCCCTCTTATCATAAATAATGGTCATGAATTTCATCTGATTTTAAACGGTTTATATGTTCTTTCATTACCGGATCAAAGTCTGCAATAACTTTAACAAATTTCAAAAGTTTCCATTATGAGGTGTAGGCCTATATAACCGATCAGACTGCCCTCTCAGGGGTACATTTTGAACTTCATGTACTATGACCAAAGATATTATTCTTTCAATACATCCTTCCAGTGTTTCGCTTCACGTTTATAAGGCGCTGATTCACGTCATCAATAGTTTAATTATTTGTTATCCTCATTTTTAGTTCTTTCCAATCATAATAACTGGATAAATGATCTGGAGATTTTTCATGATGCTGCAATATACTTGACATATTTTTCCAGTCACAATTACCATGTGTTGCTAAGGCAGATTCTACTCCTTGTTATATATTCTGCAACAAAAACAATATACCTTATCTACTGGCGTAGAATACATCAACCATTTCCTTTTTAAAGTTTCTCATTTTAGCAAGCTTGCGTGTATAGAGGTAATTAGAAAATTGTCTCCACTTTCATCTTTCTGGATAACCAGACTCATTTTAATCTGCTTTGGATCATGCTGAATAAGAAAACAACGAATTTTATCACTTATATCTGTCCATTTAGCAGGATCATCCATTATATCTGGATCTAATTTTTGTTAAATGCAAAATAAGAAAATAATTTTGAAAATAGAGATGTCATGGTTAGAGTATTTAGTAATTAAATTAAGTATAGAGCGTTAATCATCGTGACTTATTTGTTGTCGCCATTCTAAGCAATTTTGTGCTCTTATTTAATTCTACACTTTCTCAAATTCATTTTATTTTTATTTTCATTTTTTTTTTTATTTTATTTTATTTTTTGCTGGAATTTGCCGCTCCTTGAAATAATGCCTAGGCAGCTGCCTATATCGCCTATACCTAAAGCCGGCACTGAGTGGCGGTGCAAAACAAAGTTTTTTTAAAAAATAATTTATAAAAAATTGATACAATTAATTTTTTTATGGAATAACATGGTTGACGTCAAAAATAATTTAGACCTTCTCACCTAAATCAACAACTTTCAAACTTTTTCAGACTCTTCCCTGGGTTATGACATTAGAATATTGGACCATTCCTCACGGGATGTAGTTGATAGAGGAAACACGACAGAAACATTAAGTTAAAGGTAAAGATACACGATTAGATTCATCTTCAACAGTCAAGATTTGACTGTTATTTTATCAAACTAGAAAATAGTGAGCCGAAATGATCAACTTTCAATGCAGATTGGTCAAATGGTCTCCTTCCAGTCACCAGGGAGTTGAAGATTTTTTAACAAGATCTTCCATGTACTCCCACCCCCCCTTTTGAATGCACCAACTACCACTAGTGCTCAATGAATATTACTACAACTACTCAACTTACGTTTACGCAAATAATCTACAGAAAAAGGAAGAACTTAAAATCTTATTTACTTTACTTATTTATTGGTTAGTTGATTTTGAACAAGTATAAACAAATAAAAAGAAATACAATCACAATATTTTCCCCTCACTATAAAAAATCAAAAATCAAACTTACGCAAATGTTTCAGTCTCTACGTAAAGTTTAATTTCTGTCTGTACTGTTTTAGCAGTAGAAGAGGTTTTTAATATTAATCTTATCTGTAAATATGTCTAGAAAAAATGCAAACTACTTGAAGAAGTTGGCAGTGTGTGTCAGTGGTCGATATAGGTTCAAAATTCCAATCATCAAATCTTCTCAAACTGATAATTCTTTGATTATCCCCCTCCACTCCCCCCAGTCAGTCAAAGTCAAGAATGTAGAGGTGAACGATTCTTGAATGCAAAAAAATAATAAACCCTTGCTTATTTTCTCTAGTGCTAGGAATACATGCTGGTAAACATGTGTACAATATTTATTGCTTAAGACTTAAGAGAGTACACCGATAGGTTAGTTTACACTGGAAGATATATAGGCCTATATATATATGTATATACATATATATATATATATATATATATATATATATATATAACTAATTTCAGCTCCATTTTAAAATACTTTTATTTTTTAATGTAAAGTCAAAAGTCAGATACGTTTCCTCTGATATTAACTTATTAGTCTCTATTATTAGTCTCTATTATTAGTCTCTATTATATTATTAGTCTCTATTATTAGTCTCTATTATTAGTCTCTATTATGTCTCTATTATTAGTCTCTATTATTAGTCTCTATTATTAGTCTCTATATATATTTCTCTGATAAATTATTTTTTAATTAAGAAAATTAAAATAAATGATAAAGTAGGAAGTCAGAGACAAGGTCGTATTTATAAGAACGTGTGATTTGTAGTTTCATATGGTTTGTACAGTGGTATAAATAGCGTTTGTAAGGACAAGATAGACTATAAAAATTCCGCCCCCATATTAAAAAAACAAATGCCTTAAGTGTCAAATAACTTGTAAACTAATAAAAGTATCTTAAAATGACTCAGAATAGAACATGCTTTGATATTCAAACGTCCGGTGTTATTTCTCTATATATTTAATTTAGTTCCTTACCTTTGCAAACATTTGATCTTTATTTCATTTATAACATTGAAATTATCTGGCAACTTTTTTCGTGATATGTACAAAAGAACTTAAGATTATTTAGAGATAAATGAGGCACTAATGAAGATTTTGAGCAATGCATATACTTCCACTGTTCCTGTGAAATGAAGTTTTGAAGACCATAGTTGTTGCCATGAAATTGTATTATCCAATAGACTCTGGTAATGGGAAAAAAAGAACAGTTACTGCTATGCTGAGAAATTATTACATTCATTCGGCTAAGCATTTTTTTTGTTGCAGCAGCAGAGATTATTTGTTAAAAAACAAACTTACATGTATTGTCATTAATTAAAAATTTGCTGATAAAAACTGGACTTAGATTCATCAGATTAAAAAAAAAATTCTTGACATATTCATTTTGCATGGGTCACCCCTGACAGTCCTATAATAAAAAAAAGTTTTCAATTAGCATGAACTTATCTACTAGTAATTCCCTATTCTGCTAATGACTTTTGTTTAAAGCTAAGCTACCCAGAAAAAAAATTCTATCTACTAACAGTACAGTCTTTCATTGATGTAATGTGAATGTTTATTTTCTGCATTATTTGAACAAGTGTAGTTTTGTTTGTGTCTAGTCTTTTAAAAATTATATTCAACAAGGTCCTCTCAGTAGAGCAGCTTCAAGTTACGCAGAAAAATCAAATATATTAATCAATGCATATCAGTTTAATGTTGATGAATTGTTAGTTAAAAAGTTAGATGTTCTAAGACTTCAAGAAGTTTGAAGAATCACATGTGTATATCCTTTCAATCAATTATGTTATAAGCACATTACTGTTTAGTGATGAAAGAAAGGTATGTCTGAAAGGGAAAGTCGAACACACAAAGCTTTTGTCCTTTGTATGCAATGATTAGCGACGATACATAATGTAAAAAATGCATTTAGATTTGGACAGTTTATTATGAGTAGTGGAATTTGTGTTTTTTTTTTTTATTAAATAAAATATTTTGTATGCAAAAAAAAAAAGGCAATAATGTATTTGTTGAATGAGGATGCAGTTTAGCAAGGCTGTTTAATGATTTTTTTTTTCTGTTTTCCTGCTTAAAATACTGGGTGTCTTATCTTCCAAAAAATGGTTTTGAAATTCTGAGCACCTTCTCTTTATTCTAAGTAAACAAAAAAAAAATGCAGTGAATGATCATTGTTTTGAAGCCTGCAGATTTTCATACTATAATGTTTTATCTTATCAACAAAAAAGTTTTTTTTTTATTTTTGCCCATTAATGTTGTCAAGCTTTTTATTAAATCATGTAACAAACAATGAATTTTTTGTTAACGATTGTCAACATTAAAATATGGATGTTGAAATATATTGTAAAATGAAAACGGTTCATAACACTGACCGTTGCGTTACTGAATGTCTCAGTGGGTATAAAATAATAGTCAATAAATAAAAACAAAAGCACCCAGATAGTTTGAAAATGTTTATTATCGCAAACTTTTTACCCCTTATTATATTACATGGTGAGGTTGTTGAGGATGGTCTACAAGTTCTACATTGCACTGTTAACATTGAATTATATACAAATTATTCTAAGAAAATACTAATAGAAACAGCCCTTTCACACATAATAAAATAGTAACTTAGTATGATTTGGTATATGTGTGTGTGTGTGTGGGGGGGGGGACTCATTGCTTTCAAACTTTTAGAAAGCTGTCTCATTCAAAAACACTTGGGTCATAACAGAGTTAAAACTAGACATAAAATGACACAAGTTTTGCTGTAGTAAAAAGGGGACATGACTAAAAAATATGTACAGAAAGAAGATACATCATATTTACATGAATTAATATTCAGGTTTTGTTTCTTAAATTAACAAAGTCAAAGCTAAAATATATAAAAAAAAAAAACAAATTGTTATGATAATATAATCATGCCTTTTTATTTAAAAGGTTAACATTTATAAGTAGGAAACTTACTATATTTTCGTTAAAGTAAACCTAAATTGAAGCAATACTCCTATTAAACTTGGGATAATCAGGTAAAATATGCAAAAAAATGTACTTAATATTTTTAATATCATTTAGAAGTAATTATTTTAATGCTAAGATATGATGAACATTTGAAGTTCTTCAATTAAATGTTTGTTTTTAATCTAAAAAAAAACAGGAATGTTGAATTAAATGAATGTAATGAATTCAGCAAAGAAATTGTTTAATAACCTACCAGCTGCGTAAGTAACAAATAAAATAAATCATTACACAGGTAATATTTTTAGTTAGTGGTAAATTATCATCAGATTACATCTCTTTAAAAAAAAGGTAAATGAATTTATGATTCAGTATCATAACAGTCTTAAATAAAGGTAAGTATTTTCTTGAATAACTAACAAAAAATGTTAATATTGCACAGTTAGCAAAGCACTCAAACTGGGTAGCTGATGATATGCTCAGCAAAGATATGCTTTAGAAGTACATAAATGGAAAAAAAAAGATTATTTAAAGAACTTGTAACAATTTAAATGGTTTTTAATGATGAGCAACTGTATTATCTTTACATGCGAGCAGCTGTTTTAAAGGATTATAATCTATCACTAGATTTAAAACATGATTGGGAAGTAAATTGTAGATATTCTGTTAATTTATAAGTTATAAAAATCAACAAAACTATTGACAGCACTAACTCAGATTATCAAGGATAATGTGCATTCATAAATAAATGTCTAGAGGACAAATAGTAACAAAATAATATTCCACACTAGCATATATGCTTAAAATTCTCTATGGTAATCTTGTATCGAATGGCGGTTTGGAACTAATGAATCCTGACAAATAACAGGGTCAGAACAATCAGGATATTTTGCATAAGAAGTAATGGCTTGTAGATTTTCATTTTTTTTTTTTTTTAAAGCCTAAGCAAGATATGAAAGACATAAAAAAAATGTACCCAAATAAAATGTCACACACTAATTGCCGAACAGGGGATGGTGTAGCTAATATAAATATAGTTTAAAAATAAAGGGGGGCAACTTGGTGAGATCAATGAAAATAACAAAGTGAAGAGAAAGTTTCTTAT
Source organism: Bulinus truncatus (assembly GCA_021962125.1). NCBI lineage: Eukaryota > Metazoa > Mollusca > Gastropoda > Planorbidae > Bulinus > Bulinus truncatus. The sequence goes on from JAGDYQ010000113.1 coordinate 2,503,387, forward strand.
GAGAAAAGTGATTCTCCAACAGAGAAAACATAGAAAAAAGAAAATGAAAGTTTGCAGAATCACCGATCATGTCATTAGTAGCTTCTTTATAAGTACTAGTCATGTGCTAGCCAACTGGAAGTATTAATCAGTTTACACTGACAATATTACAAGAAGAGAAAAAAAACATTTTTTTTAGATGTATTAATAAACCAACAAATAATCATACAAGCACACATGCATTCATTTTTTAGAAATTACTTCTCAACTACATTGCTAGACTAAGTTGACTATTTCCTAAAAATAACTTACACAAATAATTAAATTTGAGATCACATTTAGGCATCTAGTTTTACATGTGAATATATCAATTAATTTTTTCAATTAATTTAAACTATTGTACAAAAATGACAGTATATTTATAAAATGTTAATTTAGGTTTCTACTATATGACTAGTTTATTTTGTAAATAGCAAAAACTACTATTTCTAAGAAGTAAAGTACGAGTTTCTATATGATTTGAAAACAGAAAATATGTAAAAGATTGGGAGTTTCAAAATAAGTAAACAAGCCATTGTCATTAAAAGTTAATGTTGAATACACCTGTAATTTTCTATAATCTAAGAAGGATATTTGGCCTAAAACAAAAAAAAAAATAGATTTCAAATTGGCAGAAATGTTATTTTTCTGTATTTCACTCCCTTTAAATTATAATAAAATATAAAGAACAATTCAAGAATCAAAATCATCAATCACTAAAGGATTTTTCCTTACTTTTAAAGTAAAAGTATCGAATTATATTTTAAAGTGACTGTCAATAGTTCAAGTGAAGGTGCGCTAAAGACAAAGAACTTTTTCAGATTGATATTTTTTACTTTTAATTTCTTGTCATGAACAATGTTCCCTCTAAGCTGAGCGCGTGAGCGATCGCTCACACGTATTCAGAGCGTCGCTCATACTACACGTACAATCGCTCACCCCGACGGATGAAATCGCTTAAATCGCTCACAAATTTTGGCCTCAAACAAAAATGTTGCTCAGAGACAAAATTTCTTGCTCACTCCATACCACACCTTAGAGGGAACATTGGTCATGAATACATATCTTTTAAAGAATTTTTACTGTGAATTGTGGTAACGATTTAAACTCAATATAATTTTATGAATGAGAGTGATATGATAAGCAGCCATTTAAAAACATGCCCCACATTATTTCTTCACTGAAAAAAAATCGTTAAAGTCTTTTTCAAAAGAAAATTGCATAAATAAAACTCACATTCTGCTTAAAAAAGATGAAGTGTTTAATATCATTAAATATGATCCTTAAAATAAATACAAAATAAAAACAAACAGTTGGATTGTTTCATTTGAAATAGGAAAGTTTAGTGGAAAGCACCCATTGAGACACCCTTATCTAATAAGTTTACTTCCTGATTTATTTTTTGCAAATCACGCCTCTGTATCTTCACTTGCGCTGGTGTTGAAAAAAATACTTCTTTTGGCAGTTCTTACAGGAGAGGGCTCAGAATTTCTTACGGTTATGGTACTAGGACCTCCACTACCCCATGCATCATCCTCTAGACTAGTAAACTGGAAATGGGAGAACTTGTGTTATCAACATGCAGTTACAAAAATTAAAGTGAGGAAATAAAATTCAAGTGAAGCAAAAAGTTGTGAATCTATTATTAGCTTTATATAACTTAGGAAATGACTATATTTAATCAATGGTATTAAATTTAGTAGTAGCCTTCAACTATAATTTTTATTAAAAAAATTGCCCTGTTTTGATTTACGATAAATGCCCCATTTCTTTTTTTTTTTTTTTTTAAACTACAACATCCTAAGGAAAAGATATTTTTATTAACACCTAGGCTGAAAATTGACTTGCATGAAATAAACATTGAATCATTGGTCTTCAAAGTTATCTCCAAAAGTTATCAGCTAATAATCAAACTCAATATGAAATTCATCAAGCCCATTCAATAATTCTTTAGTAAAAAAAAAACAACAAGTGTCATGCATAAATAGTACATTCTAAAAACTTAAAAATGTAAACTTGATGTATTTTTAATTGTAATGTTTATTATTCTTTTATTTAAATTATCAGAGTGAGCTACTCTAGTTAAGAAAATAATTATCCACCTTCTTATTTTAATACTTTTAATTTAAAGCTATATTGTAGAAAAATTTAATCAGTCATCTTTAGAAAAAAAAAGATTTATAAAAAAAAAAGCTATACATATAAAGAGCTAAATATTTAGGAGTTGAAATTAGTGAGTACATACTAGTATTAAACAAAGTCAGTTATTTATAATAACAAAATGTTAATACGGTACAGAAGCAGTTAAGTCCTTTGTAAAAGAAAACAAAGTTGGTTTGCGTTCAAACCAAATCAAATGCTTATGGTAATCAGAGCTGCAAAGCTGGTAATAATTAAAATTTGATTTAAATTTTTGTCTATTTCTGATTAAATATTTCTTATAACCAAGCTCAAAATCCACAGAGCCATTTGCAACTAAGATAAGAAAATATTGAATGAAACGTCTTTTTATAAAAAAAAACATATAAAAGAATTACAAAATTCATTATTTTATCACAGAAATGTGCACTTTTGTCAGATTACCCAAGCAAAAAAATGTGAAAGTATTTGGCATGTACACACATGATAAAAATGCGTGCAGCTAGGCATCAAAGTTACAAATGCTGCCATCATTGGGTCCAAGCATTGGATGAGTCATCAAACTGGCAGGTAAGCAAAGGGATAAAAGAAAAGGAATCAAAGAGTGAGATTATTAAGAAAAGAAATCAAGGAAATAATTAATACATACATCAATTACAGAAAAGTAAGTCATAACAAGTCTGTTATCATATTTCTCTATATCAGCCTTTAAATACGAGCTGCAAATCTAGGTTTATGATTCAATAAACTACTGATAACATTAGATGAAGATAATGATAAAAAAAATTTCTTAACACTTGTTTAAAAAAAAAAAAAAAAGAAATGCAGATAAAAAGTTAAAGTAGTTCAATTAAAACATGGTTTATCTAGTGTGTACACTAATTATACTTAAATAAAACTTTGTTCAATTTTACAGTTAAGTTTATAAGCTGAATATTAATATATTGTTGATCTATGAAAATCAATTCCTTTTCTTAGGGGCTGTCCATTATTTATGTCAACAAATTTTGGGCGATTTTTACCTTCCCCCTTGTCAACAACTCGTCAAACTTCCAGAGATCCCCCTAAAAAATTACGTCAACATTTGATTACCACCCCCCCATAAAAAAGGTGGCTTCCAAAATGTTTATGTGGCAAAATTAGTAGGAATATAGTCAGTTTAATTAAAATACTGAATGTTAGTCGAGTGTGTAACACAGGACTACATACGCTGCTTAATTTTCCTATTTATTAAGTAATTATATTAAATAAAAAAAAAGTAACATTGTTGACATCAACTTTTCTTGACCTCCCCCCCCCCTTGTCAACAATTGTCAAAAATTTTCTGACCCCCCCCCTCCCCCCTATTTTGTTGACGTAATTAATGGACAGCCCCTAACAAAGGCTTGTTAAATGAATTTAAAAAACAAAAGAAAAGAACTGTAGAATAGTAATATAGTAGTGAAAAGTGTTTAGTAATAAGCACTAAGCTAGATTAAAATGTTTTTGTTGTTGTCCATAACTATATTTTGTATCTTTTCTGGGTGATTTTATGATGGGTGTACAAGTTACTTGCTCAAGCATATAAAACTAAATACTGGATACAATTTTTTTTTCTTTAATTGAACAGCTAAACATTTGGTTTATTTGATTTATAAAGAATAGCTTTCATTAAGACATGCATTATCAGGCATTATCAGTGACTTAAAAGCTCATAAAAATAGTAAAGCGCACATAAAAAATACAGAGCGCTCAACTTTCCACTGAAAGGTGCAATCTTTGGTGAGAGCCCTAAAATTTATATCATGTCTTAGTGAAGTTTCCAAGTCTACCTAGTTTAAATGGGCATCTGCCAATAGCTGGGGAAGTAAGGGCAGCTAGCCACACAATCTCTCAATATGCCCTGGTTTAGCAACAGATGAATTCTAGACATCATAAGGCCCAACTAGCCCTCATGGACTGGTAAAAAGGGATTATTACATTTTTTTTTTTTTTCATGAATCTACACTTTATTAAAATGAATGTTTTATCATATGAGAAATTGTAAATGGCATATTTTTTTTTTTAAAATTACTAATATCTGACCTCTCTAAAAAAAGGTGAATTTCTAGGAAAATGGGCATAATGAAGGATTTTGTGGAATATTTTGTAACAAATATGAAACAAGGCAATGAGCAGCACAAAAAAAAATATATCACTTTATGTGAAATGTTTACTTAATTGATGTGTTTATTGTTGAGTGTAACTAGTAATACTTTGATCACACATGAGAGACATTAGAATATCAGAAATAATAAGATTAAATTGCAGGTTAAAGAAACACATTTGCCATAGCTTTAACTGAAAGGGAAAAAAAATCCTACAAGATGAAATATATGCCGCCTTTTTAAAGATGATTAAATTTTGCATGACTGCTTTTATTACAAATGGCATTCTGAATGTGGCTTTCAATCACCCCCACACATCAGTAAGTCAAGTCAACATTTTTATACCAAATAACTATTTAAAAAATTAAAATAATTTTCTGCATTTGTACTTTTAAATATTTGATTAAAATAAATAATTGTACAAAGAGTTAAAATAATTTTATATATTAAATGAGTTATTTGAATTAACATTAGTTAATATTAGACAACACAACCACAATATGTACAAGATAAGTTCTGTCATAAAATTGTGTTCAGTTCATTTTACATTTAGGTGAAACAAAAAAAACTGCCAAAACTAAAATAAAAAGAGACATGAAAAAAACGAAAAGCTATATAACAGTAAAGAGGAATCTAATTCAATGTTGGTTATAGAGCAAAAAGCAACACATTTTCAAAAAAGAAAATAATTTTTGAGAATACAATATAGATTTAAATTAAGCTTAATTTCACAAGCAAGCCCCAATTTATAAGCTGCTAAATGAAAATAAAGTTAACAAGTAAAAGTGGTTAAAAGAGTTATAAAAAAAACAATTTTCTCTCATTGTTGAGATTTATAACAATAACACAATCTTGTGAATACTGGCTAAACAACACCAATTACCATCCTACCTTTCCAGGACTGAAATCTGCAAAATTTGAAAAAGGTTCACTTGCGCCATTCTCCTCTGGCTTGTTTCCAGCAAATGGATCACTACTAGCAAATGGATCTGAGCCAAAACCACCAAATGGCTCAACTTTTGGCTTTGGCGCTGCAGACAATGTTGATCCAAAAAGAAGTGGACTTTTTGATTTGGGAGGAGCAGGTCTTGGTGGTGGTGCTTTTTTATTTTTGGTAGATATGCTGGGTTTTGAAGAGTCACCAAAAGGATCGTCCCCAAAACTGCTGGTCATCTATTAACAGAAGTAGGGAAAACCAAAAACAGAACAAAAAAACCTTAAGCCCATCAGATAATAGTAATCGCTAAACAAAATTAAAGCATTTAGTCCTTATCTGACTATCACCACAGTTTAGTAATATAACTGCCAGTCTTTTAAAAAAAAAAGAAATATGCAAATACATGTACAGAATTAGTAAAATAAGTAGTAAACTGTAGTAAAGTAAGGACCTTTTTTTTATAAGTAAATTCTGTTTACATGAATTATTAAATGAACATTATTTATGGCAAACCCAAAAATGATGAATTTCTATTTCATTCAAGTAATACAATCATTTCAATAGAGCAGTGGTGGCGAACCTATGGCATGCGTGCCACAGTAAGCATGCAGAGCCTCATCAGTCAGCACCAACTAAAATATCACTTTTAATTTTAAGTTCTAGGTGAAATTTGGCACTTTGCTATAAATAAGTGGTTTTTTAGTTGACTTTTGGACACGCAGACCCAAAAAGTTTCACCACCACTGCTATAGAGAATTCGACTATATATGATGGAAGGATTGACAAGTAGTTCCCTTATCATTCAAAAAAAAAGGGAAACTGTTTCTTAAACTCCTTTTGAAAAAAATAAGCTTTTTAGCATACAAGCAATTCATCAACCATTAAAACAACCCAATGTATGAAAAAGAAAAGGTTTTAAAAAAAAATATTTCACTGAAGTAAAACTACTTACAAAAACATCATTAGTGTGGGAATGGAAAAAAACAATTACCGTAATAATTTGATTCTGATTCAATCACAAAATAAAAATTATGAGAGAGTATAACCTACTGAATTAGTTTGTCTTAAGGTTTCAGTCAGACCTGAATTCACAGGCACCAATAAATATTTTGGGCTGAATAAACTAAGTTAAATCTGAGGTATGTAATGGGGCTAAAGTTTTAAATTATATTTCATTACCTTTTTTTATTCCACAGTTAATTTATGCTTTACTATTTGAGGATTGATATGTTTACTCCTAAACTGACCATGAAAATAAAAGGAACTATCTGACACGTGTTGATTTGAAGATTGTTCCCCACAACTGACCATGTTTTAAAATTATTCTTAAATTAAGTTTAAAAAACAAACTAAAACCAGTGTGCATAAAATATATAAACGGTGGTACCTCAAGTTACAAACAGGTCATGAACAATGCAGGTTATGAGCAACAACATTTAATTTTTTTTGTCTGGGTTAACAAACAGTGCCTTGAGTTAGGAATGAAGGAAGGAGAGAAAGAGGGCAAGGGTTAACGTTGGAAAATAGAAAAATATGGGCCTTGAGATTGATGGAAAAGACTTGGAGGAGCTGATCGAGGATCCCAGTGGAGAACTCACTAGATGAGCTTGCAGAACTTCAGAATAAACAGCTGAAGACTTTAAAAGAGGAGCAACTGCCAGGAATAAAGAAATTTGCAGCAAATGGGCAGACGTCAAAAACTTCTTTGTGAACCATCATCCAAACAAACTTATTGCTAGCAGGCCAGTAAATCTGATGAATGATAACACAATGGCCTACTTCAGGAAGATTCTACAGTAAAGTAAGTGAAGAATTCCCCTAAATTGTTTCTGGGTGGACAAATAAATATTCCCAGTTAGCTGCCAAAGAACTCCTAAAACTTATTATTCAAAAAAGCAAAGAGACAATTTTCCATGTTTTATTTTCTTTGCAAAAAAGACACAAAATCTTTTTTTTTTATTTTACATTTAATTTATGTGGTTGATTTCTTTCTCTTTATTTAATAGATGATGTAATATTCTTTGCATTTTGTCACAATCAGATTTTAATTTTTTTTTAAATTACTTCTTTCATCTTGAAACAGATTGTTTCATTGATTTAACTGTATATAGTTAAATAAAAATTTAGCTTAACCTGCAATTTACAATTGGCAAAAGGAAGGTAAGTAAAAAAAAAAATATAAATTATTAGCATATGACAGTTTTGCCATACTTTTATTGTTTAGTTTTGAATATTTACTTCTGAAATAATTTATAAATAATGATGCATTTTACTTTTTTAAAAAATGTTATTCTGCCAAAGCTTTCCATCTACTTCACTATTCTCTAAAAAAAAAGGTTTAAAGTAAATATACTTTTACAACAATAACTCAAATGCTTTGTATTTATTTCATCAATGGCTTAATTTATTTTTCAACAATACTCTGTTATTATGAATACATGCACTTGCCAGCACATCTGAAGACATTACTATATGCCTATGGACCCTATCGAATTAAAAGAAATAAAAAACTACACAGAATGTAAAGACTTACCTGACTAGATTTAGCTGTATTTGAGCCCCAGGATAAACCAAATGCATCAAAGCCATCACTGTTTACCTTTTTCGTAGATGCCCCTGATGCATTCAAAAAAGGGTCATCGGAACTTGCAAAAGGATCTGCCTGAAATAAACAATTAGTCCAATTATGAGAGTGACCGGATTAGTGTATAGATCTGGAGTTAATGACCTTATTTAGTTATTTTAATTTATGGCCTATTTAGATACATTTCAATTCTATAAATTAAAAAAAAAATGCTATAAAAAACATTTTTCCTTTCATTTGAATACATGTTGCAGTATTATATATATATATATATATTGCACCTTGGTCGAAGATGGAAAACTATCTTTAAACAAGTCCTCAGAACCAAAAGGATCAGCAGCTTTAAATGGATCTACATAGAAAAAAAAAGAATATATCATAACATATAATGATGCAAAAAAAAAAGAAAAAAAACCCAGGTAGTTTTGATTGTGAATGTATTTTCAAAAAAATAATTAAAACGAGATCACTGGATTTGAAAAATTAACTGAGCCCAAAACAATAAAAAAAAAAAGAAACATAAAGGTAGAATTTTACTACTAGAATGTAATCTAAGCAAAAAAGAACCGGGCAAAAATGTATAGAAAGTGACTAAGAGTTTTAAAGTTAGAAGCTACAAGTAACGTTTCTATGGCTTTAGATTACAGAAACATAAAAGATGTACAAGAAATACAAGTTATAATTATTTTTTTAAAATTGTAATCTTTATGCAGAAAAACTAAAATCAAAGACTTTTTGTTACATTAGTAGATTGGTAAAAGAGGTCAATTAGTCACACAATTTTTTTCTGACCTATTTAATAAAAACAATCTTGCCATTTTATGCAAATTTTAACTCTTTTCATTTTTGATTACAACACCTAATAAATAATTATAATGTACCAACCATCAACAAAGGGATCATCATTCTGAAATGGGTCATCGGGTCCTGCACTACCTCCACCAAAAGGATCACGTCCCTTAAAAGGATCATCATCTAATGCAGAGCCAGCACTAAAATTACTAATAGTACTCACTGGACTACCCACCTATAACAATAAAAAAAAAAACAGATTTAACTTTCTATTTTTATTAAAGGTTAAAAGTAAAGCTGAATAATTACACCACCAACTGTAGCAGCTAACTAGTGCTCTATTAATCAATCTACACTGACCGTAGCACGACTGCTAGCAGCATCAATGTTGCCTGTGCTGTCACCATTGAAACCAGAATAGTTAGGCTCAAGAGCTTTGCACTGTTCTGTTAGAAGCTTCAAACGATTTCTGGTCTATTCCCACAGAAAAAAAAGTATTATGAGAATGAAGTAACAAATACAAACAATTAAGCTGAACTTTTTAGACTGTTTTGTTTTCAAGATTAAATTTAATGAAAGATAAATTAAGAAACAGATCGACTAGATTTCAATTTCCATTCATTAAATTCTATTTACCAACTGTAAATCCAGCCTTACCGTTAAAATCTCAGCATTTATCTCCCCTTGTGACTTCACTAATTGATCTATCTGTTGTTTGCTGGAGTCAACTATTTGCTCCATTTTGGACTCTTCTTCTCGTAACTTTGTCAACTCTGCCCTAAGTTTTTCTAATTCTTTTTCTTGATCCTAGAAATAATTATATTTAAATTTGAATGTCTTATAACAACTATACAGGCAAACAGATATATAAAAAATTTAAGGTTTCATAAAAGCAACTATGCTTAGTAATAATGTTAGTATTAGTAAACGTTAAATACATGTATATTTAAATATCTTTTTTAAAAAAGGAGATAAACATAGAATACAAATTATAACAACTGAAGCAATACTATAAAAGAGCTTTAAACTTTAGTTAAGGAAAGCAATAAAAATTAAATCAATTCTGCTATTAAGGGAAAAAATTATTGTGGTCAGTAATTTTTCATGCATTTACAAATGAGCAGCAACCATAAGAATACTAGCATCAATTCAGAAATAACATGGACAAAAATTGAAACCAGAATTAATTTTTTTAGTCGATAGTATGTTAATACAGTTAATATGAATTTATATTATAACTAGAAAATAAAAAAAACTAAAAAAAAAAACGTATAAGCAAAAGATTAGAATAAAATGCATAAAAAAGAATAACAACTAGTATATCTGCAGCATGCCTTAAATCCAGTGGCCCTTTACTTTTACTTGCTAGAAGCTAGGTTAATTTATATTAAATTCTTCTCATCCTTAATATTTAATGTTTTTTTTTATTTAAAAAGACCTTTAAGTATTGCCTGAAATTGATAAAAAATTTAATAAACTAAATAATAATTCTGTCTGGGTTTAAAAAAATTGTGACCACTACTTGGTAGCCTAATGCTAGCAATAACATAGCTATTTACACAAAAGTATATTGAAAATGTTCCAATTATATACGATTATTTTTTTGAAAGCCAGTTTTTTTTTTTTTTTTTTTCAAGAAAGGAAGCACAGCCATGCCGCCATCACCATTCAATTACGTGATGCACAGGTTAATGTTTGCATTGCAACAGTTTACCTTAACTAGTTGTTCTCTATTACTCAGCAGTGATTTCATTTTGTTGACCTGCAATTATAAGGGAGGGATGAGCAAAAAAAAAAGGGTAGAGGGGGTGTAAACATTTCTTCTAGTGATTGATCAGTGCTCTGTAACATTTTGGTTGTTAGAATGAAGCAATTTATGTAAGCTGGCAACTGGATTAAGTTAAAAAAAAAAAAAAATCAACAAGTTAATATTAAATGCCAATCTAACAAGTACTAAAATGCAGCTACTGACAAACAAGTACTAAAATGTAGATATTAAAAATACTTGAGTGACTAAACACATGTACTCATGACTGATGATTACTATTTATTTTTCAGGTACTCAATACTTTATGAAAATCGATTTTGTTGTGAACATCAGGGTGATTTTAAGATAGAAAATTCATTCTTTCCATTAATAACCTCTATTCTTTGTGTCTAATTTGATAGCCATTTAAAATCTACTCAGCATTTTTTTCCAAAATACCATTAAAAAGTAAATGATACATCATTCAACTATTAATTTCCACTTTATTTGTAGTGTACACAGTAGTTGTGTATACACACACCCACACTCGCCACAAAAATGATATGATTTATCTTCACCTTTATTCCTACACAACATTATTTCAACTTCACCCTGGTGAAGTTGCCTTCATGAATTGTGGATTTTTTTTTATATTGTAATGTAGGCAAATAAATAAATAAATGAAATTCTTTTATCTCAACAAAAAAAAACCCACTTAAACTTAGATGTGATGATAGATAAATCTGATGCTGGTATACAAAACAAATATTTTTGATAAGCAAGGTAATAGCCTGGAAAGCTTACAAATAGTATTGATTTTACAAAGCTAACACTATTGAGTACTTAAATTAATAAATAATTAATAATATTTTTAGTGAGTGATTAAAAATATATTGTTATAGCAAAAAAAAAACACACACAAAAAAACAAACAACTGTGATACTGAATCAAACTTCATGCTTCCACATAGGTGTATAAAACATAAATGGAAATAATTCATTTTTTGATGTTTATAAGATCAAATGCTTTCATCAGACACATTTAAACTTAATACATGTAAAACTAAATTTTTAAATATAGTTAAAGTAAAACATTATACATGTCAACATGTACTTAATTTCTTTTACTTTATTAAAGTAACGGAGATAAAAACTAACGATAATAACCATGGCATAAATAAATGAAAGGATTTATAAAAATGGATGGGTGTGTTTTAACTGGTAATTAGCTGGGGTAATTTATGTGTACATGATGGCATGATGAAGTGAAAAACGTAGTCATTTTGAAAAAAAATTCCTAGTTGCTTTAGCATGAATAGGTGTTAATAATAACTAATAAAAATAGAACATTAAACATTCATTGTAATTACCAAAAACAACAACAATGAAAAAATGAACTGTTTTGTTCCTTCTACAACAACTATTTTATTTAAAAAACTATTCTAAGCCTCAAATGAATCAGTAAAATCTTCTACAACATCTTTGAAACATTTTTTCCTACCTACTGTGACCTACTAATAACATAATATCAACCCATTCCTACCACTTACTAGGGTTAGTTCTTCAATCAAATCTGATGCCCTATCTTCAGTTGGGGGTAAATATGAAGGGTCTTCAATAGAGACTCCAGATAAAGTCGGCTGATTTATAAGAATGATCAAAAGGATGTCATTTTTCATCAACAATAATCCAATATAATTTTTTCAATTCCATTTAAATATTGGATCATGTGTTCCCTACATTTTGTTTTAATTGTATCACTGATAATTTCAATCAATGAGTTTCACACAGGCTAGTGATAATGTATAAAGTATTTTAAGAATATGTATTTATAAATTTGTTTAATTAGCACATGTGCTTGGACCATCAATGTAAATATTCAGAATTGTCCACATCACATAGCTAATTCAACAACTAACAATAAGTATTATGAAGTTACAGAAAATAATATAATTTTAGGCCATTACACCGTATGTGTTTTGCAACTTTAAAATAATGACATCAAAAGTATACATTAACATTACCTCCATCTGTTCTTTGCTAGTCTTTTCCTTCATTTCGAGAACACTTCTTTCTAGATTAGACCTCTGAAATTAAACATAACAAAAATATAAAGAAATATACATTTCCATAAAATAATTATAGTTTTGAATGTAAATAAACGTAATAAAAAATAATAGTGCACAAAGAAACAACCTTATCATCCAAATCATCCAGACGTTTTTGAGCTTCTTTCTTTTGAGCATCTAGTTGAGTTAATGTGGCATTTAGAGAATCAAGTTCCTTTTGCATAACTTGAACTTCTCCATGCCTAATCTTTATGTCAGCCTCTTGTTGTGCCTTATCTCTTTCTAGCTTTAGCTTCTCTCTGAAACAAATCCATAATAGAAACAACTTTATTGCACCCACTTTGTTCTTTTCAAAAATTACATCTATGTCCATTTAACTAATCCTATGCATTTTGGTTAATAGAAAGTAAATTTCCCTTAGCCCTAAGGGGCTTTTAGGGCAGATGAAGTGCATGATTCATCTGTAACCACGGCATATATACTTCTGTTTATATATACAGTGGGACGGATGGCCGAGTGGTGTAGATACTTGACTGTCAACCTGAGAGTCCTGGGTTCGATCCTCGGTGAGGCCCATGGAATTTTTCCAGGTGAAATTTGGTGCTAAGTCGTCCCACAAGCCCACCCAGCTTTAAAATGGGTACCTGACTTAAGCTGGGGAAGTAAAGGCGGCTGGGCGTTGTGCTGACCACAAAATCCCTTCATATGCCGAGGTTATGGAAACAGATGGATTCTACACTTCATCTGCCCCATTTGGCCCGTTCGGGCCAAGAAGGGAAACTTTTACTTTTTATATATATATAGAAAAATTGTAAACAAATGAAAATTCGATTAACTACATATTTCTATCAGCTATACAATTAAATGTAAAAAAAAATACATAATTTATTAAAAAAAGTAATATATAAAAAAAAGACAATTTTATTTGATCTAAGTCAGCATGTCCAATAAGAAAAATTAAAAACATAATTTAAAAGATAGGTGCATTATGTATATGCTGGAGAATAGATGTATTTGTAACAAAATATACACTATTAAACAGTCAACCCATACCTCGCTAAATGGCCTAGATACATTCCAAAAAAGTTGGCCATAAAGCGAAGAACAGTATAACAAATCAATAATTTTCATACAAATCCATACAAATTTAAATGGATCTGTTCCAATTTTTTTTATAAAATAACATAGTCATAAGTTAATGATTTCATTCTATTTATTTCTCTTAAAAATGAAAGTACAAATAATGTAAGAATAATCAGAAATTAAAACAAGCAATTTAAGTCTTTTCCATTTCGGACAAAGGACATTTTAGAGCATTTTCGTGTACGCAGTGGCTACGGTTACGCCGGACAAAATCCGTATTTTTTTTTCCGGGTTACAGCTGTAGATATTGCTCCACGCGTATGGGTTTTGATAAATAGAGAGGGAAGTAATCATGTTGAATAACTGTTACAAAAATAAATAATGATTACGCCCCTTTGATTAGCTTTTATTATTTGTATTTAAAATATAAGCAAAAACGGTACCTAAGAAACTCTTATATTCGGCCCTGAGAGGTCAGATCGCGAAATGGACTTTTGAAGTACACTTGGCAGGCCAAGACCTACAAAATGATATATACATCATGGGTCTAGGACTTATGGTTGCTGAGATAAAGGGCGCTCCTTTGTTAATATAGCTTATATAGTAAAAAAACGGTACTTAATACGCCCCCTTTTTCGGCCCTCAGAGGTCAGATCGTGAAATGGACTTTTGATGCACACATGGCAGGCCAAGACCTACAAAATGATATATACATCATGGGTCTAGGACTTATGGTTGTTGAGATCTAGGGTGATGACAGACAGACAGACAAAATGGGGACAATAGAGCATTTTTTTTTTTTGAAAATGCTCTAAAAAACAGCATTTAAATAAAAAAGAATAAACAAAATAAAAATATGCACATATGTATTTATAAATTTATAAACATAATATAAAACATAAAATAAAATGTTGAGAAACTTTTAATCTGATGAAGAACATAAACATGAAGAATCACTAAGTTATTATATTCTACCATCCTCACTTCCCACTGTTGTGGATTGACCCAGTTTAAATTAATAGAACTATGTTATCTGCTTGGCCTTGCTTTCTGTTTAGCAGTGTGTTTGTTGTAATAGGCCATGGCTGAGTTTACTCCTCGAGACACTTCAACACTGCATTCTTCATAAGTATTCTTCACTCACTGCTCAAAATAAGTAAGTTCTTTGCGGTTAGCAGTTGGCACACAGCAGCTCTGGCTCTTAATCAAGTGCTCCTTTTTTTTTCTAACTGGATAAGTTCCTTGTTTGAAAGATGTCAGCATCTAGCATGTCAATAAAATCGCCTTCTTCCAAATCCTCAAAGCCAAGATGACTTGATAAGTTTAGTATGCTTTGTCGAATTTCAGAAAGAGAACTGACTTCAATGTTGCATACATTCTGGGCAGATTTTTTAATTTAAACTTGGTTCATTGTGGGTCGCTATTGACCATGTTATGAAACATTGTAGGTTGCTATTGACCATGTCATGAAACATTGTGGGTTGCTATTGACCATGTCATGAAACATTGTAGGTTGCTATTGACCATGTCATGAAACATTGTGGGTCGCTATTGACCATGTCATGAAACATTGTAGGTTGCTATTGACCATGTCATGAAACATTGTGGGTTGCTATTGAGCATGTCATGAAACATTGTAGGTCGCTATTGACCATGTCATGAAACATTGTGGTTGCTATTAACCATGTCATGAAACATTGTAGATTGCTATTGACCATGTCATGAAACATTGTGGGTCGCTATTGACCATGTCATGAAACATTGTAGGTTGCTATTGACCATGTCATGAAACATTGTGGGTTGCTATTGACCATGTCATGAAACATTGTAGGTCGCTATTGACCATGTCATGAAACATTGTAGGTCGCTATTGACCATGTCATGAAACATTATGGGTCGCTATTGACCATGTCATGAAACATTGTAGGTCGCTATTGACCATGTCATGAAACATTGTGGGCCATAACTAAAAAAAAGCGCAATCATTTAAATGCTGTATAAAGAGCAGCTGTATGTTGAGGCATTGGTGTACTGTATATGTTTCTAAAAAAAATTAAAAGTAGATTTCCAGTTATCACAACTAAAAAAAAAACAAACTTAAAATACTTTTTTTTCTTAAACAAAAAAGATAATACTTTTATAACTTTGAAATAAAAATGATAATACTTTAATAACTTTGAAATAAAAAGATGAAAGTTTAATCCTTTGATAACTGCAATGTGATTGCATAAAACAAAAAAATAACTATAAATGCTAAATTTAAAAATTTCTTTCCATTAAGTCTAGAAAATATCTTACCTGGACATAAACACTATAAATGCACTAAAATCACACAAAGAAAGTGATGATAATGTTTGTTTTTTTCCATATAATTTACAAATAAATCTAAAGTTTGTACTTAGATAATTAAAAAAATATTATTAAACACACACAAGTATACTCTTTTAAGACTTTAAACATCAATACAAGTATAAAAAAATGTATTTATGAAACTATTGTAGTAGTTTTTCTTCTTCTGTATTACAAGCGTAAAACAAGTGCTATGAATAAAAAATTAAAGTGAAGAATAAAAATGCCACATTTAATGCTTCGGGCAATAAATTCTTGGCTGAACACCAATGACCAAAAAAAAAAAAAAAAAAATTAAGAAATGAGCACTTCATTTTATTGGACATGCTGGCTAAACAGGACAGCAATTTTACTATAATTCTATTCCATTTATAACTGTACAAAAAAAAGCTGCATCATTAATGTTTACATTTTAGTACTAGGAATAAGCATTTTCTGTGTTCAATCTTTTATATAATAAAAATTGCTTTACAGATAAATAAGAATTATTTGTATTCCAGCAATGAGTAGTTTTAAAAAAAAAAAAACTTTAAGAAACTCACTTTTTGATATCGTCAATCTCTTTACTTATCATGTCTAGCTCTTTAATAGCAGAAAAATCAGCCACATGGCTGTATGGTCCAGCATTGGTTCCGTCCTGCAAAGAAATAAAATTTAGCAAACTATGGATGTTGTAACAAACAACAAAAGCTTACGATATAAGAAAAAAATTAAACACACCCGAACACCAAAGGCACCAGGGTCTGCCACAGATCGTAATGACGGAGGAATCATTTCAGGTGTCAGCTGTGCAGGAGGTTCAACGCCCTGAAGTTTCTGTTGGATTAGATGCATAACCAAAGCAAACTGGTCTGAAGTCAATTTCCCAACACCCTGAATATCGCATAAACTCCTGTATATTTGAAAAGAATATGGCTCTCATATCACACATTATAAAATATTTATAATGAAACTTAACAAAAGTGCAAACCTTCAAGGAAAAATAATCAAAATTAATTTTGATAATCAGATTGAAATGATTTTGATATATAAAAATTACAACACAAAAAAATTAAATCAATAAAAAAATGGCTGCAACATAAAAATAATTTAATAACTGTCAAATTTATAGGTTAATTCAACGATTTTATCAATTGATTAAATTTTAAGTTAAAAGGAAGATAATTCAACAACTCATTCAATTTAAAGCTTAACTAATTCACTAAGTTAATTAGATAATGTCTGACCAGATATGAGCAAGTACAGCAGTAGAGAGTCCACTCTGAGCCAACACATCCCTTATCTCAGCTCCACTGACTAGACCATCATGATCCATGTCAAGCTTAAGAAACATGGCATCAGAGTTAATCTTCTCTGCAGGAGTAACCACCCAAGTAGGTAAAACCTGTATAATAAGAAAACAGCTACAAGTATAGCAGTCTGAATAAATGTTTCCTCACAGTATCAACATAAAAAATGTCTCCACTGTAATAGTAAATGATATGATACGTCCATCTGATATTTCAAATCTTTTTTGGGTATGGGAATCGTATAATTTTCTGATTCACTGGAAATGGACCTTTTAAGTTTCTACCCATTAGTCTAAAGTCCATTAATTCTATGTATCAAAATCAGGAATCATATTAGAATTATAAGTTGACAGAAAAGTTGAACATTTTATAAGAATATGTCAAAATTTTGGTGTGGTCCATTACCACAGTTATATTAAAGCTTACACATTTGTGGATGTATAGCATTGCAAAGTAGATAGAGGAAGGATAGATTCAGAATTTAAAAAAAAATATGTACATTACTTTTTAGAGCATATTAACTTTTATTGTACTTTCTTAATTTCTGCATCAGTAAATAGCATTTTTATAAAAATGAAATTTTAAAGAAGCATGCCAAGTAGGAAAATGCAACAACTGAAAAAAAGTGAGGTACATATATATATATATATAATTTTTTTTTCTGAATCCTTCATTCCTTAATATCATTCTATTTGGTAATTACTCACTCCAGTGACTCCAAGAGTTGGTGTGGCTCTTCCCACTGTGTTTATAGCAGATACAGGAACTGGACCCATAACAGGTAAAACAGGAACAGCTCCTGGCATGGGAGGAGGTATCGCTGCTATACCTCCACCTTTTCGTTTAGATGGCGGCACTAAGCCTGGTCGTAATATACTAGGGATATCTTGGCCTTCACGAGCTTGGTAAACAAGGTGCATTGCCTTTAGATTCAAATAAGATATTTACATACAGGAAATTGGTGACTGATGTGTAGTATTACAATTTTTCTTATAATGAATTACAGAATTTTAACATTTAACAAATGAAAAAAAAAAGGAAAAATTTATTGTGTACATAAAATAACTCTAAAATACTTTCAAATACTCAAAAATGTTGAAGAAAATGAGCAAAAATAGAATTCCTACCACAGCAAACTCATCTCTATCAAGAAAACCATCTTTGTCAATATCACTCATGTCCCATATGCGACCCAAAACATCAACAGGCAGCTTTGAATTCATAAGAACCTACAACAGTATAAAAAGTAATTAATTACTACTTGGTTTTTTTTTTTAAAGTTACATAAAACATTGATTACCTATATAGCTAAGGCAATTGATTAATCATATAGCTTAATTTGTAATGAACTAATCATGAAAGGAATCAAAATGAATATGCTCACTGGCTTGACCTTTTCCCCTGAAAGCATATTATTTACAGGCAGAAGACTGTCAAAGACTTTATCATATTTGGATTTCTCTGACAACTAAAGAAAAAGATCATGGTTTTTATTCTTTTAATAATTATGTATTATTATAAATTATGCTTAGCTAATATGAATTATGATTATCTACCGTAACATCCCAAGGTATGTTTGTAGTGAAAGCCATTTGGGACACATCTACTGGTTCAACAGGACCCTGTGATCAAAAATAAAATACAAAGGCTTTTTATATTAATACATATTTTTGATGTCTGGGATTGTTGAGATTTTTTTAATGGATTGAGATATAGGTCTTTCACCCTAAATGAACCAAAAATATTTGTGTTTAAATTTTTTATCAAGATTCTATGTCAGTTATATGATTTATTTGTGATATATTTGGATCATAAAATGAAGATCTAACATTAAAATTTATCTTTCATTTAATGTAAACAGTATAAGATTTACTTTTATTAATGAATTTCAATTTTTATAAAGTACAATGCTATAGCCACTTACTAATTCTGGAGGGGGAGTTTCAACTAATAATTTTGTTATATTCAATTCCTGTTTACTTTGTACCAATGATATCAGTTTTAATGCCACAAAAAAGCCAGTCTTTTCTAAATAACCTTTACCCATCGGGTCTGACATATCCCAAATCTGAAAATAGAAAGTTATACAATAAAAAAGTATATAAATAAAAAGTATAAGTAATTTGCTGCCCCCAGATGTCACTGAAAATATTTTATAATAGACAGCTATAAAGCATCTACAACTTTTAGATGAAATAAAAATTTACAATGAGACAAATACTTTTAATTAAATTACTCTATTGTTTCTATTCTAATTGCATGTACAAATAAAAGAGAAGTTTATAAATATTTTTTAACTAGTTAAACAGCTTGCAAAACATGCAAAAAATACAGAAATAGATACAAAAGTAATGAAGAGCATAAAAAATTGAATTTAAATCAATGATAATCCAAAACAAAACAAAATAGTTAAAAACACAGACATATAAATTTGTCCAATTTAACTATCATCAAAAAACATCAACTTTTTATGAGAAAACCAGTTGAGGCACTAATTTATGAAATCAATCACATCCAATATTTGTTTAAGACAAAAAAAAAAAAAAAAAAAATTTATTAAAAACACAGTCGTATAAATTTGTAAATATATAAAAAAGGCTAAAAAAAAAAAAAGAAAATTTTCATGGAAAACCTGTTGAGCCACTAATTTATTTTTGCACCAACATCAATTCAACTTTACTATCAACTGCAATTTTCTTAAAGTACAAATAAGCTATAAATTTTACAGACAAACGACCAGATTGAAACACAGAAAGCGGGACAAGGTATTTTATATATATGATGTTCCTCATTAGGCTATCATTAAAAGAAAAAGTCCCCAAGCAATCGAAAAAAGCATTTAATATTAAAAAATTAAAATCTTAACCAAAACAAGTCGTAACAAGCAATGTTCCCTCTAAGGTGTGATATGAAGTGAGCAAAATTTTTTTTTATCTCTGAGCGACATTTTGTTTGAGGCCAAAATTTGAGCGATTTAAGCGATGTCGTCCGTTGGAATGAGCGATTGTAGGTGTAGTATGAGTGACGCTCTGAATTCGTGTGAGCGATCGCTCACGCGCTCAGCTTAGAGGGAACATTGGTAACAAGTCTATTAATGCATCATACCTGTGACAAAATGGTATCACTCAAATTAGATTTTTTCAAAAAATTAGCTGCATCCAATGCCCCAACGCTACCTGTGCCCATAGGGTCAGCCTATTTTACAAAAGATTTTACAGCACATTTATATTATTATGTTTAATCCTCATAATTACAAACATGCTAAATAAAAAATGACTACAATTTTTAAAATTTATTTTTTGGAAAATTTTTGTAGAATTTTTTTGTAGAACATTTTAAAATTTTATAGATCTTATAGTTCTAAAAAATATATTAAAGTGAAATTCTTAAACAAACCTGCATGTAATAGGCTTCATATATTCCTCCATGTTTGCCAACAATCTAAGAAGAGAAAATAAATGAGAACAAGAAAAATTAGCTAAACATAACGGAATTTGATCAAACTGAGCAACTAAAAAACCATTAAAATTTTCTGCCAAATTTTTACAGAGAATTCACATAATTATAGGCGACCTAACTACTTTGTTAAGCTAAGGTTAGTTTCTGAAAAGACAGGCTATAAAAATTAAGCTTTGAAATAAAGAGATGTTAAAATTCTAAGATGAGGTTATATTAAGATCATGTATTATAAATTAGGCTAAGGGCTAAACTAGCTGAACACTAACAGGATTTTTCTTGTCATTACGACTACTAAAGTACTAAGAGTACTTAGTTACTACGTAAGTACTAATTAATAGTACATACCATATATTCTCACATATAAGCCAACCCCCTAAAACTGCTTTAAAAAAGGCCAATTTTTGAAAAAATCCACACATAAGCCAACCATATAATTGTCTAATTTTACTCCATATTTTTGTTTTATAGAAATTTGTTACTGTAAAGATGTAAAATGCTTACTTTTACGTTACATACCAGTTTTTTCCCTTTTGGAATGACATAAAAACATGTTCTGCTAATGTGATTTAAGGGGAATCCTTTACGACTGCCTTCGTTATTTCTAAGAAATTATACCATGTGCTGATGACATAGGCTTCACTGCTAGTTCTAGCTTGGTTACGGCTAGCCATTGGTGTACACACAACCACGTGGTCGTGTCACTCTCACTTTATTATATGCATTTGCATTTAGAGTATGTCTAAACATAAATCTATATTTGATTACACTTCTAGAGATAATTCAGGTATTATTACATTATAAATAATAGACATAGGAACACACAGTGTGCCTAGACAGAAATCTACGTTTGATTACACTTTATGAGATTGTTAATACAGTATTAGTTAGGAAACCATAGATAGAGGAAACATTTTGTTTTTTTTTCGTATTTTTACTTAATTTTATGTCATTTTTTACTTTGAAAATGAATTCTCCAAGGTAATATTAATATTCAGTATAATTATTAGCTATGCTTTGATGTGACACCTCTATATTTATATATAATAGTACTCTGTACACACAAGAAAAGAAAGAGTCAGATAGCGATGAAAATGGGTGGGTGGAAAATTGGCATTAGTGTCCATTTTGTTTTATGCATATATAACCAAACCCCCTGATTTCAGTATTGTATTTTATAGTTCTAAATGTTGCTGTTATGCGAGTATATACGCCATAATACGGTAGTCGAATTATCCTCTTGTTGTAATAGGATGCAACTGCAAGGTTAATTAAGTTAATTCTAAGCATGCTTTCAGTTTTGATTGAGTGGATAAAGCATAGTGTCTTACAGACTTTTCAAGATTTTAAGAGAAGAGAAAAAAAAAACTACACAGTGGCAGTATCTGAGACAAAACTTTGTACATGTCAAGCTAGCCTGTTAGTTGTTTAGACAGGCTGATCTACCGGCTACTCAAATAAGCTTGCATATTTTTAGGCTTAGATTTGATTAACATGGCATAGAATATAATTATTAGTAAAACTGGAATACATGTATTCTTAATAGTTCTATTCACCGATTTAACGATAAACCGACTTTTTTTCATGATAACTCCAAATTTATGTGGTGTTTATGTTAAAAACAATAACAAAAGATAATTTTTAATATATGGTCGAGGGGAGAAATATTAGGATTAAATTTGTTAACTTTTCAAAATATTGCAAATCCCCAATAAATTACAATAGCTTAAATGTGAATATCTGAAACAATTAAATAAATAATAACTATTATTATAAAATGCTTCAGTTGTACCTGAGGCAAAGGTGGAAACGCCGCCATGTTTTAAAGCCAGATACGAGTCTCAGGGCTAACTTCTTGTTGATTGGTTAATAATAAAAAATAATGTTCTTGTTGCTGAATTTTTAAGAGGGCGTTCCGACACGTCAACTTGTTATCGATACATTACACAGTCGTAATGAGACTTTTAGCGGTTTTTCATTATCATTGTTATTATTATGAGAGCTGATTAGAAAAAAACAGAAAAGCAATATATCACTCATACAGAAATATAATAGAGTGTGATTGAAAGTAAATAAAATGATAATAATGAAAAAAATAATGTCGTGATCCATTTCTGGATCCCCACGAAAAGTAAACATTTTACATTTTTTTTTTTGCTTTCAGTCAGGGATAGCATTTTTTTTTACTTGTGTACAACCCCCTTGGCAATGGAGATGTCTACCGTTCTTAAATACAATAAAACGACAGTCTCCTAAAACTCGATTTTTTTTTTAGCAGTTGGTTAAGGGGAGCATCTGTCGTACTCAGAATTTCAGTTCTGGAAATAGTTCGAATTCTAAGTCATTAATGTTCTGAATATAATTTTTATTACAGTTAAAATATTAACGGCCATGGGGTTGGCGACCACCGCTCTAAGGCATCTTAATATTTATAGTTCAGTTTCCAATTTTTTCTAATTTTGAGGCGTTCGAATTTTGAAAATAAAAGGGAGGCGTTTTTTCTGTAGACTTAAAACGTCAAAAAATGAAATTAATTTTCGGTCTATAGTCTCTAGGCAGTGACATGAGTATGTGAGGGAGGAGGAGGCGGTACCTACTGTGCCTTTATCAAGGGGCCGCATATTCACCTCTTTAATACGGGAACGGGGCGGCATTATCCCAACTTAAGTAATTTGGGAATGAGAATTGGGCGGTATTGTGAGAGTTCGCTACGGGCGTTACAAATGCTAGTTACGCCACGGTATATATGCTGTTCATGCTGGCCTACCTGGCTGCTAAGCTCGCTGTCCTAGTTTAATAGCACTGGCTGACTGTTCAGCTTAATGTCATAGTTAAACAGCAATGCCCGACTTCTCAGCTCACTGTCCTAGTTTAATAGCACTGGCTGACTGTTCAGTTTAATGTCATAGTTAAACAGCAATGCCCGACTTCTCAGCTCACTGTCCTAGTTTAATAGCACTGGCTGACTGTTCAGTTTAATGTCATAGTTAAACAGCAATGCCCGACTTCTCAGCTCAATGTCCTAGTTTAATAGCACTAATTGACTGTTCAACTCAACGTCCTAGTTTAATAACGCTACCTGACTGCCCAGCTCCATGTCCGACTACATCAATGACCAGGGCAGTTATTATGGACAGGTGAACTAGACAGCTGCCTAGGACCTTCACTGTCCCTGCAGGGACTTTTATTTTGGCAGTATCTCAGCCAAGGACTACATTAAAATGTTTTTATTTAAATATACAAATAGCCCGGACCAATGCACTATTCAAAAAGGTGTTTACAAGCTGTGTGGCCAAGTTTCACATTGTGACATGCACACAAAATCCAATAGCTCTTGTCAAGGGTCTTGTGGTAAAATTACTTAACTGTTTATGAAAGATTTAAACGGGGAAAGGTTTTGATGGCTTTTTAGTCTAGGGACCCTTTGCTATGCCCCCCCCCAACACATCTTTGCATAGGTCCTCAAACCTACATTTGCCTAGGGCCCCAAAAATCATAAAAAACGGCTCTGTCTAAATCATGCCGAAGAATTTGTTTAGATATATTTTATTATCCCTTTATTATATTCACAGTTAGGACATTTGGCAATCTAAATCCAATGAGGGTCATCTGAACACACTAACACATCAATATCTATATCAATACATAGCACATTAGTGCACCCGACGGTGCCCCTAATAGTGTTCGGCGCCCCTGCCATAGTACAAATGACTTTAACGAGAAGGCGTGAAGCTAATGGTCCGCTTGATATTTCTAACGTTCATAATTTTTTTTTAATGCAGAGTTTATATTATTATTATTATTATTATTTGAACCCTTTTCAGCGAATACGTTTTGAGAGATAACGCATTAGTAAGTTTTAAAGAGTGTAACAAACGCATAAAGACACACACACACACACACACACACACGTGTTCGCACTCATACACAAAAAAGAAAGACGCTCTCTGAGATGCACCAACACACGCTCACACGAACACACAATAAACATAAAGTATCACATTTAAGAAGACCTAATTAAAGTGACAGATTAATGAACTTTAGTTTAATAGATGACTGACTTTAAATAATTTTAATTGAAATTCGCCTACGTAAACATTACGTCCTAAGTGTGCCCAGCCATACGGCCAGCTCCCACAGAATCCACAATACACCAAAGGTTGACAAGTCTAATCGAATGTTGTCAAGAGCCAAGGGAAGTAACCGAATTAAATCCCACCTCCAGGTCTGTCAAAACAGCGAGAGTAGCGAGTGCTTGTTTTTTTTTTCCCAACCGCTGCGCGTGTCAGCCTACCCCACCCCCTCCTTATTTCGTTGAGGAGTAGGGCAGAGAAAAAGCTCACTTAGTGAAATGCGGTGCACCCCAAATATCTTACCATAGTTAGTATTTAGTATTCATTCTATTCACTATACTGTAAGGATTTATATCAACATAAAATAAAATCATTCACATTGTGGACATACTAATTACAGGAACGTTACACACAGTAAGTACTCAACAGATGATTTTATTGATCCTTAATGAGTTTCATTATATTGGAATAGACCAATAGTATAATAAATAAGAAAGTCAAATGATTTTTCTCTTTACGGGTCCTAGTAGACCATACGAGTAGATAGAGTTCATTGGCCGAACCGTTCTTATGGGTAGGCGGCTGCACATGGCTCCCTCTGCCAAAGGGGGCCCCCATCTAGTAGTTTTTATGTTAGCATTGACATAACGTGGGGTGGGGGTCAGAGAGTTCCCAGTTATCAATGATTATTAGCGGCAGCCTTTTTGCCTAGGGGGTTTACATATGACCAAAGGTAGTGCTGACCGGGGCAACCATAAGCCAAATGACGACTGTATATATATATATATATATATATAGCGTGAAAATTCTACAGCAGGGGCCAGGCATTCTACAGCAGGGGCCAGGCAATAGCAGGGGGCCCCAGGTAATACATTTTACTAAGCAGAACAAATAAGCAGAGGGGCCAGACAAAACGTAGGGGGGCCCCGACCCCCCTGTCCACGCCACCCCCCGCACGCTACGGGCCTGCCATCAGTTATCAGCAAGATTGCTACTAAAGCCGTAATGTAGTCATTTGAAGAAAGGATTCACTGATGAAGGTCCTTTTCTGAGTGGGGTTCTGTTTGCATTGTATCGACCATCACGTCTGTACTGCGTTTACCACATTAAAAGTCCTTATTTAATTAATATTATAGTCCACAGTAGTATGTTGTACTAAAATTGAATGAGCTTGAAGTCAGGGGTGGGCAAATTTTTTTGAAGCTCGGACCACGTTGGGTTAGTAAATTTGACCGTGGGGCCGGATGTTAGCAGAGGAATGGAGTGTTGACATGAACTAAATGTAAACATCGATATAAATAATAGCGGTGTGGGTTCTGCGTTAAATCGAAAGTAAAGAATTTATAAAACAGTATTCCAGTTTTAAATCGTAAACAATAGTAATAAAAATCATGAAAAAATCGGATCTGTCCGAAACCAAAAATAACCTAGCCTACTGATCAAACCTAAGGAAATATAACTCTATACAAAGGTTTTGCAGGGTACAGCTTGTCATATCGTAAAAGGCTAGCGCTGGGCTTCACTCTGAAACGACTGATGGACCGGATTAAAATGTCCGAATTGGGCGAGCGGGCAGTTGTGCGCCCATTGCTGAGTTAGATACTTCCAAAAAAAAAACTATTAGTTTCAATACAAAACAGCTTCGAAATTCACAAAATTTTGAACATAAAAATTAGACATTGAACTCAAATTCCAACTTTCAAAAAAAATAATCATTCTCTCATGTAGACTCTCTCTCTCTTTGAACGCTCGAAGTTTGCCTGCAAGCTGAGACTTTGTCTTTTTAAAGAGCCCGTCTGATTAAACTCGTTCTGTTACTCTGCCAAAGGGGATTGCCCATGACAAGAAAACTACCCGACCGGACCACCCGCCAGCACGTGTTCCAAGGTTTTTATCATGTAGACTAGAAACCAGGAAATAATGAATCGACTATTATAAATCTTTGAATGAACATGAACAGTAAAACCTACGTGTGTCTACGCCAACATCAATACTACCTCTCGTTATTCCGGCTCATTTAATTAGATTCTAATAGAATGGTGTGGATGTTGGGTAGCCAGTGTCCATTCGGTCAAGCTCACATCAAGTCTCCAAATCAAATGGGTTAATGGAAATTGTTCTGTTACCTTCCGCTCCTGGTCAGATAGTATCTGAAATAGAAAAAAAACAAAAAACTCCAATTTTTTGTGTCAGGGTGGCAC
Organism: Bulinus truncatus; assembly: GCA_021962125.1. NCBI lineage: Eukaryota > Metazoa > Mollusca > Gastropoda > Planorbidae > Bulinus > Bulinus truncatus. Next base: position 2,530,249 of record JAGDYQ010000113.1, read on the forward strand.
ACGGGGTCAGACGTGGGGGGGGGGGAGGGGAAGGGGAAGACAATGATCACGTCCATTAGAGTCAGTGATTCTCAAAGGCTGGTGAGTGATGTCCCCTGTAAGGATGAAATGAAATCTCTTAGATCCTATAAACCACCAATGGGACGGTTTTTATGGTTGTCCTTCTTTCATCCCCACCATAGTCGAAGGTGCAATGGCCATGGAGGCACCACGGGAGATATAGCGGGGACTTAAGCCAAGACCTGAAATATCTTTTGGTCCTCACCGGAGATGGAACCAGGGAACCTCAGGTTGACAGTCGAGCGCTTTACCGCACGACCACCCGTCCTGCCTCAAAGTCTGCTAGCGGGACTCAATAATGGACTGCGAACTATTTTGAAAATAAATTTGTGAAATGTATCCTTAGCATTTAGTACAGTTCTTTAATCTTTGTTTTATCTTATAACGTAGGTCGCGACTAGACCTGCCAGCCGAATTTTTTTTTAAGCTTCGGCTGGCTGACATAATTTTTCGGCTGATAGCCGGCGTAGCCGAATTCGACCATAAATTGAGTAAATTGACATTTGCGGCTGATTTGCGGCTGATTTTTGGCAGATTACGAAATATTTGGCTAAAATTCGGCTGAGGCCTAGAAAATATTGAATTGATACTTGGGGAAAAGTTTTATTATTTAAAACAACAGAAATAAACAGTTGTAGGCCTATATGCTGTCATACTAATACAGTACACACATTCAGTTTCTGTCACTCAATACCTTAATAAGCACTTAAAATATCAGTTTATAATTGTCATGAATAAAACAAACGAGATGTAGTTCATCAGCTTTCTTCAGAAACATGTTCACTAACTAGCTGCGAATGCGATACATCAGCTTTAGACATGATGAATCCACGTCCATTGCTGACTGTATTGCGCTGTCCAGAATTGTGGTTGCTTCTGACCGTGGAATCAATGATTTGAAATTTGGATCAAGCAGCGGATGCAGCTTAATGTGATCATTTACAGGAAATCGATGGTCAAGCTGGTTGAGAGTTGACAGCTTGATCTTTCGTATTTTGTCATCATCATCATATTTTAAAGTCAAGTATAGACTGAATCATCATCAAAATGTTGAATTCCAACGCGTTGGACATGATGCCTTCACTGACTTATCATTGTGTCTATGACTGTCATTGATGGCGTTAGTGCTGCTTTCAGAGGCATCCATTATTGATGCACTGAGCTGATCATCTACAAGAAGCAATTCACACACTTAAGACAAGCCTTCTTTCAGGGTCTTTATCATTTCTTTATCCCTTGTGAATGTTGCATCGTATTCTATAATTGCGGTCTTGAAATTCTTCATTTTTATTGATGCTGTCGGTAGTATTAAGGTGCAATACGTGTGCTGTAAAGTGCTGATAAGAGTCAACCTTCAAAAGCTTTGAAGTCTTTATCATAATTGCAACACCATCATGGCAGCTAGTATTTTGTGATCAACAGAAAAGCTTTTCAAGACAGAGCTGATATGGTCAGCAAGGTCAAGTGCAATAAGATTAAGAAATGCGACAGTTAATATAACGGCGAACGAAATACGGCGGCTAATGAGGCGCGCCGCATATTTTTCGGCGGATTTACGGCGGACGAAAATTCGGCGGCGTAGCCGGCGCGCGGCGCCGGCTGAGGGGTCTAGTCGCGACCAGCCATTGTATTGACATTCATTTTTTTTTGCATCGGTATTCTGTTATAATTGTTCTCGTATGTCATATGATAATGGACACAATTCTGTTATAATTGTTCTCGTATGCCATATGATAATGGACACAATTCTGTTTTAATTGTTCTCGCATGTCATATGATAATGGACACAATTCTGTTATAAGTGTTCTCGTATGTCATATGATAATGGACACAATTCTGTTATAATTGTTCTCGGATGTCAGTTGATTACGTACACAATTCTGATTTAACTGTTCCTATGTGTCATATGGTAATGGACACAATTCTGTTATAATTGTTCTCACAAATCCTTATTTAAATATTTCTTTTAACAGACATTATATTTAAGACTTTTTTCTCTGACATTGTTATCTTTATGTTTATGGTCTTCTTTATACCTTCCCTCTCTTCTCACCTTTCACAACTTCTCGTGTTCTCTAGTTATCTATTTATTATCTATCGACATTGATTGGTCTTTTTTTTGTTCGCCTTCCCTCCTCTCTCACTCTCTGAGAATCTAGGTCTCTCTAAATCTGTTACCTCCCTTTATCTGATCATAGTATCTCTCTGTGTCCTCACCGCTCACTCCACACCCGAGTTATCTGCCCCCCCACCCCCACTCTTTTTCACTTGTTGCTAATAGTTAGACATACTGTTTATCACCAGGCACGCTCAGGTCTGGCCTGTCTCTGTCTGTCCCATTGTTTGTCTGTCTATTGGATGGCTATTTTTTTTAGGCAAAATAAGCTTCCATCTTTTCCAGCAATGGGAGAATAAACTATCGTACCATTCATAATGCCCTATTCTTCTGTGTGTGTTCACCTTTTCATAAGAAACTGTTGCCAAAATAAAAGGTAGAAACAAATAAACGAATCGCACGCCGTGCACATTTGTATTTATAAACACTAGTCATCTGAAGAGCAACTAGACCAACCTTTCGGGGGGGGGGGGGTAAAAAAATCGCTTGTATTAAACAATCACATTATTTATATATTTGTATTTTAAAAAAAATTAATTTTGGTCTAATCTTTTAATATTTTTTTATTTCGGCGGGGGCAAATGCCCCCCCCCCCTGCCGCCCCCCCCCTAGTTGCGCCACTGCAAGTCATCCCGCGGCGTAAAATACGCCGCCTTATCAATCAATATAATTACTGTAATTTTATTTTTAAATAAGCAATCAAACAAAATAACAGGCTGACATCTTCGGAGAAAATGCATGGAATGCAAAGTTGAACTTTGACCTAACCCGAGCGAAACAATGCGAGGTGTCGTCTGTGACGTACTCGGGAATTCCACAATCTATAAATAGTCCTGAGTCTTGAAGTTGTGTTATATATATATATATATATATATATATATATATATATATATATATATATATAGATTCCCATGTATAAACACATTTATATTTGATACCGAAACTATTAAGATTATCATAATGAGCATAAACTGGCCGTGGTTAATTGAGTCTCTAACACATTTTTACTACAAATACAATGACAAGACACACCAAGACTCCATACATTTTCTCACAGTTTATTTAGAGGTGTAACATAAAGGTAAATATATGCACACCATTTACTTTGATTGGTGCGACATTATTTAAACAGGGCTGCCTCGTGGGAGGTTGCAACTTGATTACTTTTCAAGGGCCCCAAGCCTTTGTGGGGGGCCCAATCGCTTTTCGAATTTATTTTTATATCTATTTAGCTGCTTAATTTTATTTAAGGGTAAAGGTCAGAGGGTTCCCAGTTACTATATATTCTCGGGGTGATTGCTGTCTGATTTAAGGAATAATAACGAAAATTAAAACAATATTGGTTAACTAACGTTGACACTGGTGGACGGATGGCTGAGCGGTGTAGAGCTCTTGACTGTTCCGGGTTCGATTCTCGGTGAGAACCCTGTGATTTTTTTTCCAGGTGATATTTGGAGTTAAGTCCTCCCCTAGTCCACATTAGATAGGGAAGTAAAGTCGGCTAAGCGTTGTGCTAACCACACAATACCTTTCATATACTTTAGTTACGGAAACAGATGAATTCTACGCTTCATCTGCCCCTATGGCTAAATTAGGCTAAGGTAACTTCTACTTTTTTTTTGTGTGTGCACTGAATAACATTAATAGTGATTTTTGAAAAGAAAAAATAAACAGCTCTCGAGATGATGCTTGCACTAACAATAACAGACTTGTTCTGGGAACATAGAATTTTAGTGGCAAGAGGAGACAATCATTGTCATAACAGAAGAAGTGGAGGATAACTTACCTGCCTTTGAAGTATGAATACTGGTGCCAAGACGGACAACGGCTCCTTCTCTCCTGGAACATTAAGAGAGGCTTAGACTAACAAGGCTGTTACACACAAAAAAAAAAGGTTCTAGCGCGTGAAGAACACGTTGACTGGACAGGTGAGATGGGGATAAGAGTAGAATGAGTATGAGAACTGAAAGGAGAACTTTACTCTAGAGTACATAACAAAACACCGGTGGCCACATCTTTGCAGCACGTATCATGCCCATTGGTCAATATATTATAGGACTCATCCTATTATCAAATGAATGGGCGCAGCTGCGTAGCAGGGCCGAATTTACAATTTTAGGGCCCCTAGGTTAACAGAACATTTGAGGCCCCATTTTGAAAAAATATTGCTAAGTTGTTTGTTTTTTTTTAATTTTATTTTCATACTATTCAACATTTTGGGGCCGTTATATCGAGTGGGTCCCTAGTCCACGGCCTAATCGGCCTATCTGTAAATCCGGCCCTGCTTCTTAGGGCCCTTACTGGTAAAGGGGTCCTCTATCGAGACTTAGATACTGCCAGCCACAACGTAGGAAAATCTGCGTAGATGTCATGAGCTTTGGATAAGATTACAATAACCGTCGCGGGTTGTCAAGGAGACCCCAGTTTCAAACATTATTATGGCCCCAATATTTAAAAGGGGCAGACTTTAAAGGCAGACAACAACATTTTTGAAAATGAGATTTGGGGAGGGGGGAGTAAAACAATGAAAACTCCCCCCCCTCTCCCGCCTCAGGATGTCCCACCCACCCTCCTTTTTATGCCCCAGGCTGCTCAAAATATAGCCCGACGTAATAAGTGACAGTAGCTACCACTTAGCCGTAAGACGTCGTACCACCTCGTTATAACGATTCTCTGTTTGTCTCTCTCTCTCTCTCTCTCTCTCTCTGAGTAAGTTTACAGTGAGTGTCTGTCTGCGTGTAAGTTTACAGTGAGTGTTTGTTTGTGCCTAAGTTTACAGAGAGTGTCTGTCTGCGTGTAGGTTTACAGTGAGTGTCTGTCTGTGCGTAAGTTTACAGAGAGTGTCTGTCTGCGTGTAATTTTACAGTGTCTGTCTGTGCGTAAGTTTACAGCGAGTGTCTGTCTGAATGTAAGTTTACAGAGAGTGTCTGTCTGTGCGTAAGTTTACAGGAAGTGTATGTCTGCGTGTAAGTTTACAGTGAGTGTCTGTTTGTGCCTAAGTTTACAGAGAGTGTCTGTCTGCGTGTAGGTTTACAGTGAGTGTCTGTCTGTGCGTAAGTTTACAGCAAGTGTATGTCTGCGTGTAGGTTTACAGTGAGTGTCTGTCTGTGCGTAATTTTACAGAGAGTGTCTGTCTGCGTGTAATTTTACAGAGAGTGTCTGTCTGCTTGTAATTTTACAGTGTATGTCTGTGTGTAAATTTACAGCGAGCGTCCGTCTATGCAAAAGTTTACAGTGAGTGTCTGTCTATGCGAAAGTATACAGTGAGTGTCTGTCTATGCGAAAGTTTACAGTGAGTGTCTGTCTATGAGAACGTTTACAGTGAGGTTGTCTGTGTAGATTTGTAGCGAGTGTTTGCGTGAGCGTGAGTTTGTTTTAGTTCTCACTATTTTCCACCACCAGTGAACCCAATCTTAAAATTAATCTGTAACAATGTCCAATGACAGGTGTCGAGTCCAGAGTTGTGGTAATGGGAATTTCCCGTCTATCTGGGCCCATCTGTGTACCAGTGTGTACAATGTTATAATAACGTCTCTTATCTGAGTCTCAAATTTCCTTTACGTCACCTCGTTTAAGTATTGTATTTGATGATCATTGTGATTTACTATTGTGACGTATGACGGTTTATTCAGTTATCATGAACTATACACATGAGTATATGAAATATCAATATTCAAGTATTGATAAAAGCATCACACATAGTAAAATAATATTGATAAAACTGATATTACATCAAAATTTTGATTGAAAAAAAACGATGATATAAAATAATCTTAAATTCTATTGGATAAATATTGTTATAACTGCTTATACAAAAAATAACTTCATTTAATTTGCACTTTTTTTAAAAAGTAGGAAGTTTAATTTTTATTAGTTTTGATAACAACGTTACTTAAGTCAACACGATATTAGATCAAAGATAGACAAAAGAATAGTGCAAGTCTGGGAAAGTTTTCTCCCCTGACATGCGTAAGGTCAAGGGCGACATAGCATACGATCAGTGAGGTCATTCTGGTTTTCGTAAAGACATGATGTAATATATCCTTCTTGAATACATAATCGTCTAACCCGTGTGTCTCCCTCAGGCAGTTTTCATATCGTGCGGTGTATGCGTTGTAACCGTGGGTAGTTTTCATATCGTGCGGTGTATGCGTTGTATTTCATACATTTCTTTGTTATTTCTGTTCATAACGTATTCTGTTCATGGCAAAAAAAGGCCACATGTTCTTTTCCATTGTAGTATTTCGTATATTTCTTTGTTATCCCTTCTGTCGGATTTCGTTCAGCCAGCTCCAGCAGTCTTTTCCACTAGTTGTATTATAAAGAGCTACACTAAGATCAATTTCAATAATAAATAGTAATACACTATACTTAAGAAAGAGTAAGGACCCCAGTGTACACATTAGGGCACCAAAGTAGTTGGCTATATTTAGTTTTGGGAAAAAAAACTCTCACTCTCTATCATCATATATATATATATATATATATATATATATAAACATATCGTATATATTTATATATATATATCGTATATATTTATATATAGCCTATATATTTATATATATATAGCCTATATATATATATATATATATATATATATATATATATATGCGTGTGTGTGTGTGTGCCAACTTACACCGTTTTACATCGAGAAAAACAGACTTTACATAAGTGTGTGCAGATTACATTATGTACTACAAAAAATGACTGTTTTATTGAAGTAATTATTGTGAATATTAAAAGCCATTCCCCCGAACAACAGCATGTTATTTTTAAAGGAAATTTCTGAACTGAACCTGCTCCAGGCTTTTCAGCTCTTAATATGTTTGTAAAAAAATAATTTTGAAATAAAAACAAAAAATATGTGTAGCATACAATTTTGTAGTTCACTCGCTCCATTGTGTTTTTTTTTTACTTTTATATTTTAAAGTGCTGTCAATGATGTAAAAAAAAAGAACATTTTAGAATAAAATCCAAAAAAGTTAGTTCAATAGGGTCATGTCCAGATTTTTTCCCATCCTTTCAAAGCAAAAAAAAAATAATAATAAAAAAATTCAAATGGATTATTAGGTCATGAGATAAGAAAATGTATCTGAATTTATTAAGGAAAAAAAAATACATGGAAATACCAGGTCATCGCGACATAGAACCGTCAGACGTATGTAATACAATATAAAAAAGAATAATTAGGTACAAATAATAGATAGCAACTGTAGTTCAGCTTAGAAGTATAAAATTATAAGACCCAGACATCACAGAGACAGATTCATCATGCAGTATAATTTAAAGAGATCTACAGTCATGATGAAACTTTGCTCATAAAACATTCTCTTTTGTTGACATCTCTTAGAAGAGTTTACCGGAAGAAAAAAAATCATCGCTCAATTCTGGATAAATGATGAGAATGGCAGGTTTGTACACACAATCCAAATAATAATAATAATAATAATAAAGGCTTTTTTTTTGCAAACTTTGGGCTGAAAATGCTGGACATCAAATATCTAATATAATAATAGCAGTGTGGGTTCTGTGTTAAATCGAAAGTAAAGAATTAATACAACAGTATTCCAGTTTAAAATATAATCATGACAAAATCGGATCTGCCCGAAACCAAAAATAACCTAGCCTGCCGATCAAGCCTAAGGGGATATAACTCTATGCAAATGTTTTGCAGGGTACAGCTAGTAACACTTAAATGTTAACAAAAGGGTAATATATTCAATACAATATATAATATATATATTCTGTGAGAACACCATTGCAGTTTCAAACCAACAACTTACTAATATGTATGTGTGTATAGTTCAATCTCACAGTGACCAATCAATGGCCAGTCTGAGTCTCGTGTTATTGGGTACACTAAACCGGAAGTAATAATTATTGAGTGCACAAAGAATATACGTGACGCTATTTGACAATAAAACTTTTTTTTTAGTGTATACAAATTCAGCCGTTATGATCAAAAAGGAAAATTTTAAAGTTTTTTTTTTTTGCTTTACAATAATAAAATATTTCTATTTACACAATTTATATACAAAGATTTTGTTTTATCGATTATAACAAATCAGTAAATTAGTAGTTTTAATAGAAAAATTTGAATGAACCCTTGTACGTTTAAAACGTTTTCAGCCTTTCGTTATTCAATGTATCAATAGTCTCATAGAATACAATACCTATACATTTATTATTATATTATTATTATACATTTCCAAATATTAGCAGAAAAAAAACAATTTTTTAATCTTGCTCTTTAATTTTTTTTTAATTTTGAGCACTTCTTGCTGCTATTATAAATTTTTTTTTCATTCAAAAGAGTACACATTTTAAATAAATTAAGTGACTGATATTATAAACACTGTTCAAGTTGTACTATGAGCTCATTAGTGGGAGGGAAACAGTGCCAATACTTATGGTCTAGACAGATATCTTACCTTTTTCATCTTGTTAATTCCACATCATTCAATTCCGGTCATAGAAAAGTGCAACCAACAGGCCAGTAATCATAGCCATCTGGAACTTTGAAGGTATCACTTAGTTCTTTGTATTTTTTGATATAATCATCTGTACAAGTGGACGATGAATCATGGCTGACTAAACTTGACAAGAATTATTACTTTGATCATATTTATATCACTGACTAAATGATGACTAGGCTAGACTACAACGGTCATATGACAATATTTATATCCCTGATCAGGCTGTGACTGAAAACTAGATTAGAAATGACCAACCGACTATTAAATCACTGACTGAAACGTGACTAGAATCTGAGTAGAGTAGGCTACAGCTATCACATCAACCGTTTTTATGCTATTGACTAGCACTTAGTAGAGGTGGTCTTGGAACTTAAGCTAGAAGGCAACATATGGGAAGGTCACCCAAGAAAACATTTATAGTCTGCGCTGATAGATCGCTATCAGTATCAGTATAGTTGATTGAGAATGTTACCTTTGTGTTGATACAATACAAAGTTAACCCAGTGACGCTTTGATTGTGAGAAATCGGTTCGAACACCTATGTTATTTGCAGTGCCTGTAAAGCCGTTTCTAGATGTTTGGGGACATATACTTTCAGATATCATGGGACCCTAAGCAAAAGCTTGTGTCGGGGCCCTTTTAGCACGAGATTTAATTAGAATTAGTTTTTGAAAATCCTCCTTTTCCAGTGAGGGCTGTAAACAGTTGTCTAATTCTCCTATCTATATGACCAGCTGTGAATGCCCCAGTATTTCAGCATTGGCGCGACTAAATTGTTGTCAGAAGTGGCGATGGATATGTGATTGGATCAACAGAAACATATTTCATACTACAGATTGTTGATCAACAGAAGCATATTTCATACTACAGATTGTTGATCAGATACACATTCCATACTGCAGATTATTTATCAAGAGCAATTCTCGAATTAAGAGAAAACCAGTGCCAGGGATGAAAAAAAAATTTCTGCAGAGCCGGGATAAATGTCTATGATTTCATCCCTAGCTGGGATATATTAGTTACAGCAGAGCGGGGGATGACAGGTCTCAGTGACGGGGATATCCCCGGCATCCCTGGCCCTGAACAAGAGATACACATTCCATTCTACAGATAGTGGACCAAGAGATACACATTCCATTCAACAGATTGTAGACCAAGAGATATACACATTCCATTCTACAGATTGTAGACCAAGAGATACACATTCCATTCTACAGATTGTAGACCAAGAGACACACATTCTATTCTACAGATTGTAGACCAAGAGATACACATTCCATTCTACAGATTGTAGACCAAGAGATACACATTCCATTCTACAGATTGTAGACCAAGAGATACTCATTTCATACTACAGATTGTAGACCAAGAGATACACATTTCATTCTACAGGTTGTAGACCAAGAGATACACATTTCATTCTACAGATTGTAGACCAAGAGATAAACATTCCATTCTACAGGTTGTAGACCAAGAGATACACATTCCATTCTACAGGTTGTAGATCAAGAGATACACATTCCATTCTACAGATTGTAGATCAAGAGATACACATTCCATTCTACAGATTGTAGATCAAGAGATACACATTTCATACTACAGATCGTTTATCAAGAGATACACATTTCATACTACAGATTGTAGATTAAGAGATATACATTCCATTCTACAGATTGTAGACCATAAGATACACATTTCATACTACAGATCGTTTATCAAGAGATACACATTTCATACTACAGATCGTTTATCAAGAGATACACATTCCATTCTACAGGTTGTAGATCAAGAATACACATTCCATTCCACAGGTTGTAGATCAAGAGATACACATTCCATTCTACAGGTTGTAGATCAAGAGATACATATTTCATACTAAGTGGCTTAAATAGTTTTTGTGACTCCCAGGAAGGAGCCTAATAAGTAGAACAAATTTTTATCTTCAAGGGAGCCTACACACATTTTACAATGATTGTGCAGGGTAGAGCAAGTATATATTACTATAATTGAAAAATTGGGTGAGAACTAAATGTCTTTTCATTAGTTGACAAGTAGATATAACTAATTAAATAATCGAAGTCTGTAGATAGGCATCAGCGCTTAAAATTTTTAGTAATAATAAATTATAGAAATATTTGCATAATCGAAGGAATTAAAATTTTAGTGCATTTTTATAAAAGATAAAACAGAATTTTTTTAAACCATAACAATCAGCAAGCACAGTATACACATTTATTTGGCATTGGCCTGTATTGAAATGTCAGTAAGCAGTTACTAAAAAGACTGTCAAACTGTCTTTTTTCTATATGTTAGCCCCCCCCCCACCCAGCATTTTTTGCTGGTTGCGCCACTGTCAGTAAGTATATGTAAGAGCGGCTTTTCACAATACAAAATGGTGTTTTCAGTGATATTGTGGAACATTAAGTGTGAGGTGAATATTTATATATCAGGTCCCTCCGGACTTTTTCGTTTATCCAGCATGCTCTATGACACTAAAGGTCAATAATATTGAACCTAGACGGGTATGTTGGAGTTGAAAGAGTTAAACGATTTCTGTTGTGAGCAGGCTTTCGGGAATTTCCCGTTTATGTAACTAAAATACTTCTACAAAAGACATTTATTCTGGACTTTATTTCATTGTGTTAAAAGCTGAACGTGAGTATGTATACACTGTAAAGTCTTTTTTATGCGGAAGTTTTATTTTGCGATATGTGTCTCGGAAATAGGAAACAAAAATTAGTCTTATTTTTTTTATATGTTAATTTTAAAATTGTTACAGAAACTCAACAAAAAAGGTTTTTTTTTTTTTAAATTTTGCACCGCCACTGTTAGCATGACAGGATGTAGTGTGCCTAACCTCTCCGACAGAAACGGTAGGCTGCTGGAGTGTGGTTGAGTGTGACAGAATAGAAAGTGAATTGTGCCAGCCTTATCCGTCAACACCTCCACTGCCACTCACGCACAAAATGGTAGACGCCACAGATCATGGTGTGTGTGTGAGTCTTATATATATATATATATATATATATTAGGGTGGGTCAAAAAAATTTTTTTTGGAGTTGGAAATTCGAAACATATTCAAAAAGTTGCCTATGGTCCTACTGATTGTAAAAATGTAAAATTTGTAAAAATCAGATAATGTCTTCCACTCCCAACTTTGACTTCAAGGGGGTACGGGGCGAAAAAAAATGCACTATGTCTAAAAAAAATATTTTTTTTTTTTTTACATTTTTAGATACTAAAACATGTCAATAATAACTATGAATTAATTATAATGCAGAAAAATATTTTTTAGATCAATTAAAATGTATTTTCAGAATGTTACTCATTCAGAAACTTCAATAATTTAAAAACTTAAAAGTCATTTTTCTCTGAAAAAATATATTTGACATTTTGCTTCACTGTGGAAAGAAAATCTCAAAAACCACATATCAGATTTTGATAAAACATTTAAATTTTATGTAGAAAAGGTGCATTTATCAGAGGCTTTTTAAGAAATTTTAAGTCCTTTTATTTTTTTTTTTAATTTTCAAAATTAGCATTTTTTGCTTATTTTCACCATACAAAATTAAAAAATTCCATTATCAAAAAAGTACTTTGACATTCCCTAAAGTAAGCTTTTCTGATTATAAAATTGTACATTTTATATGAAACAGTCTATAAATATTTCAGAAATATTTGCCACAAAATGGTCATACATTTCAAGATGGTGGCATGCCGCACCCACAAATATCAATAGGTTATTTTTTTTTTTTTTTGAAAAAAATTATTTTTAAATCTACTATATCATTACTAAGATATTAAAATGTCTTAAACTTTAATAATAAAAAGATTTTGCTTTGACCCCGTACCCCCCCCCCCCAAATGTATGACATTTTACAACATTTAGAATGTTTGGTATAAGTAATATGAAATTGTACAAATCTATAAATCGTTCATGCAAAATATACAATGTACATATGAATAATACTGTTTATGGATTGTCCCAGGAAACTTCCTTTGCTTTCAACTTTCGTAATACCATCCCTTGATTTCTTTGTTTGCAAAACCATCCCATGTCGAGAGCTATGTCCGTACAGTTTGAAATGTCCGTACACTTTCAAACTAACAGCAGTAACTTCTTTAATTGCTCTTTCAACAGCTTGAGAGTGACAGGGAATTTGATCCAGTATGATTGGGTTGTTGCGTTTAAGTTCATCATCACAAATATGTTCCAGCAGAGGAAGGGATGTCACTGAGCAAAGGTCCCAGTTAATCATCTGATCATATGATTTAGCTGCATTAGTCAGGATTATGTCATTTTTGTTGAAAAATTCTCTCTGCATGGAGCTGGTTTATGTCGTGCTGTTATGATTTTATTTACTGCATACCTTCCAATTTCTTCATCATTGTCCTAAATGTTTTCTGGATGTGCAAAGTAGCAGTTATTTTCCAGTACAGGCAATATAATAGATTGATCAGCAGTATCAAGGTTCTGAAGCAGTTGTATCATATAGAAAAAGTTTCTAGCCCCACTTTGACAAGATCCTGTTCGCTTTTGTTAGCCATCTTTGCTCTCATCAGTATGTTCCTTGGCTGATCTATCTATGTCGACGCATCTTTGCTGGATCCAGAGCTGTATATGGTGTTAACATGTTTAAGTCCTTCAACAAAGCCTTAACGATAAGACATGTATCTCTATAGCTTAGTTTACATCGATCCACTGCTTTGCATAATTCTTCATATTGATATCTGTTTTGTTATTTGGAACATTCCTCATTGCTGGAGCAGTCTGCATCAAGTAGTTCATCATCTTCAGCATCCTGATCTGGAATATCATTATCTTTCTCATCATTGACATTATCATTTGTGGTTCCTATCTGATCGCCACCCTGCATCAATGAATGTTTTCTTTTCTGTCGATTTTGTAATATTTTTGTTGTTTGCTTGTCAACATTGTCTATGAACATATTTCTTGCCATCTTTTGATCCACCCAAAATGCCTACTCAAGCACAGGAATTATTACTGATTGTGGACATTTACAGTCTCCTCTATCCCTAACACCTGCATCAAAACATTTACATGGACAAATGTCAAATAAATTTTTGAAGGAATTGTACCCCTTTTGAAAAGTAACTGATGATCGCTTTATATCTGAATATTTCTCAAATTCATGACCTTTGGCTATAAGTCTTTTTACTCGAACAATTATACTGGTAATGTCATTTGTGGGGATACTAGCCTGGTCATATAATTGGTTAACTTCATGCGCTCATGAATGAAGGCTATGATTGTATTGTTCCATTTTAAGCATCCACATATACCCTTGAAAACTTCTTCACTGGTTGGAAGTTGTCTTTTAGGCAATTCAGCTGCTGACCCATACACAGAATGTACAGTTGCACTTCTTGTAGAAGAACTCATATTCATAGAAAAACTAAATAAAATAGTTGAAAAATTAATCAAAAATGAAATAAAACAACTATGCGTGATCCGATAATGAATACATGGTACACCAGTTATATTGAGAAAAAAAATGGATGCAATGCTTATCCCAGTTGTCTGAACTAATTAGTTATTCATAAAAAAGGTTATAAAGATAAAACATACATTTTATATGAATATCATTTCTTTTTTGAATAGCCTAGGTCACAAATTTAACATGTTCAGTCACAAAAAACTCACAGTAAATATGGTTAAAATTTCGAACAAAAGTTGGGAGTAGTAAAGCTATGTAGTTTTCAAATATTTGTACATATTCCATGTACTACCATGATGTGACAACTTTTTAATAATGTTTCAAAAAAAATAAATTTTTTGACCCACCCTAATATATATATATCTGAAATGTGTCTGAACTAATGATCCTTGAAGTTAGCTTGGCACGTTCTCAAACGTGAGTTACCTTTAAATATTAACCGAGCGTGAAAGTTAGCTACAGGTCAGCCGCTAAGTTGATACACACACACACACACACACACACAAGCAATTAAACATGCATGAGTGTCTGTAAGTGTGTGTAGGGCAGGGGGCTTATATAAGCAAAAAAAAACTACAATATGCACAGCTAAACACACATTTGCTTTTTTTTTTTCAAGCAAGACCAACTATAGCATTTTTAAAAACAAGATTAAATAGAGCATGTTTTATATATATATATATATATATATATATATATATATATATATATATATATATATATATAAACTTACATACATGCATAAAACCAAAAATAAAATGAAAATGGGAAGATAATAGCGCCAGTGAAGCGTGGTGGTAATTATCTGCTCCATTTCACATTGGAGCGATGGAATAGTCATTCTACGTTTACAATTTTTTTTTTTGGTTCTGTTTTTGGCAAACATAAATTGTGCCACCAACTAGGCACACACATGTTAGTCGGGATTTTTTTTTTCTTCTCTAAATTTGCTTTGAAACGAAGAACTAAAATTAAACAAAAATCTTTCACTAAACGTTGACTAGAAATATAAATAGTAACATAGTTTATTGCTATTTTTATATTTTGTCTTTTGTTGTTTGATTTAATCATTGTTTTACCGGGACAATAAAGATCACAGTTTGTAATACAATGCGAATTATTGTTTTTACATAATGAAATAGAACATGAACGTGTTTTTGTGGCATGACATTGTCGATAATCTGGGAATTGATGTATTTTGACAAGTGTTGAAGCAATAACTTGTCTGAAGTAAAATATTTGTTTTAAGCCGATGTCTCAGAACAGTGGTTCTTAAAATGTGGGTTGAGAAGGAACAGTAGGAGCGTAGTAACTAAATTTTAACTTATAATTAAATGATCCTGAATCAATATGTACTCAATGACTGCTATTTACCAATACGTTAAAAGAAAAACAGACATTTTGTTAATCTGCAAAGGAATAGAAAGAAAAATCTATAAATATATAATATAATAATAGCGATTTAGGCGCTGCGTTAAATCGAAAGTAAAGAATTAATACAACAGTATTCCAGTTTAAAATACAATCATGAAGAAAAAAAATCGGATCTGCCCGAAACCAACAAATAATCTCGCCTGCCGATCAAGCCTAAGGGGAAATAACTCTATGCAAATGTTTTGCAGGGTACAGCTAGTAATTAATTAATAATTGTATTTATTTAATCGTAGTTTTTAATTTACAGGTGGGTGCGACAAAAAAAAAACAGTTTTCATAGCGTTGCAAACAGTAAAAGTTTGAGAAACACTGATTTGGTTGGTGTAGGACAACAGATGATTTTGATAACACACGTACTTATTTATTTATCCCCAGTACTACTTGAAAGCAATGACTTAAACAAGAAATAAATTAACTGACATCTAAACGTATAAATAGTTCAAGCTCACATAGACAAATCCGTGAATCATGTAAGAGGTGTGATCCCAATTGACGTCCCCTGTAGAAGATACCAAGTGCCATTTGTTTGTTTGTTTACATTTTGTTTAAACGTATCACGGTTTTTTTTTTTTTAAATGTAAATCTAACTTGTTAAATACATTTTTTTTCTACTTATTTTAGAATATTTATTCACATGTACTGTGATGGGCTACTAGAACTAATTACTGATAAGATGCCCAAAGAGTTTTGAAGATATCCCTTACAATTACGAATATAATAGTTTCATTTTGTAAAAAGTGCGTTATTTCTTTTTGTTTTTCAAACGTGGTTATAACACATATATTGCGCCTTTATTACTGTATTCATTGCTTCAGTTTTTATTTTGATGTCTGGTTTGTGCAAAGTTGTTCCTATAAAAGGTCAAACAAGGCGATCTCTGATAAAGGGTCAACTTCTAGAACTAATATGTATCTATTGTGATGCTTACTGGACACCGATGGCGCTTTGGTCCAAATATCTACTACGCAGTGGCTTCGAATACGACCGGGTGTGTTTCGTATTTTTTTTTTCCGAGACACGACCAGCAAACTTTGATGACATCAGTAAACAGATAGAACTCTTATGATTTAAAGTTATTTTCTTTTCGCGAGAACGACTAATTTTGTCTACTTATACATTAAAATTGCAACTTTATTTGTGTGTCTTCCTGGCGCAGTGGTGAAACCGTTTGGTCTGTGTCTCATTTTTATGCTGACTATATCCAGGTTCGTTTCCTACCTGAAACATATGTTTTTTTATTGTGTTTTTTTTCTTCAGAATGTATCCTTTTAGTTGTTTTAATGAAAATTAACTAACTAGATATCTTTGACATTTTTTAAAAATTGAAATAATTTATATTTTAGGATGCTGTAAAAAAAAGAAACAACAACTAATTAGGTTTTTTTAACTATTTCATAACTTAAAAAAAAAAAATATTTTGAAAATATGTATCAAAGCTGAACACAGAGGCGTAACAATTTTAAGGGATGGGGGTCCAAAATCGAAAGTCCCGCCGGGCTCCAGCTTGAGGGAGACCCCAAAATTATTTTTTACATTAAATATTAAGAACATAATCTCATGTCATGGTATCGAGTGTCAAAATGCAAGGCCCCCAAATCCTAGGTTCGGCAATGGCTTTACAATAGTTTATCTTCCTGTAAAGGCTTTGCGGGGTATAGCTACTAGCTAGTCCTAAGGCTAAATATTACATAACTTTTCCTTACCATCATTTTTGCGTCAAACTTTAAAAAATTCAGAGAAGCCTACATATTTCAAATTTACTAAATAATAATAAGATTAAGAAACGAAAATAGAGGGGATGGGGAAGCATTTATATCCGAGAATCGAACCAAATACTGACGGAGACGAATTAACGAGTGTTAGCTTTCTGGAGGGGGGGGGGTACGATAGATACTAATTTAGCGCATATTTTTTTTTGTTTTATTCGTCCGACTTTATTAGGCTTGGGCAGACCCGAAAACTCTTAGTCTTAGACATATATCCTGACAACTAAAATATATAATTCAAAGCCGTATTTATTTTAAAAAAAATATTATAAAAATATCTCCGATTATTAACAGCAAATGACTTTATTTATTAGGCTTAGACAGACCCGAAAAAAATTAAAGCCAAATATAAAAATATCTCCGATTATTAACCGCAAATGACGTCATCAAAGTCTGCAGAAAATACGAGTTCTCATTCATTCTGTTTACTGACGTCATCAAAGTTTGCTGGTCGTGTCTCGGGAAAAAAAATACGAAACACACCCGGTCGTATTCGAAGCCACTGCCTATCTACTAAAATCTCCTATATCATTAATAACCTAAGAATGGCCGAGCTTTAAGTAAAGAGCCAGTTATTATAATACTCCTTGGATATCTCCGAAGTCCCCCTGATAAGTCCTAACCCCACTCAACCATCACTACCGCGGTCAGGCTAACACATGTACAGACAGGCCCGTAGCGTGCGTGGGGGAGGGGGGCCAGGGGGCCGGGCCCCAATGCGTTTTGTCTGGCCCCCCTCTGCTTGTTTGTAAAATTTATTTCTTGTCCCCCCCCCCTGCTATTGCCTGGCCCCTGCTGTAGAATGCCTAGGTCCCTGGTGTAGAATTTCCACGCCTCGGGGCTGTATACAGACATCCAGTCCTTAATAATAATAAATAGAGTAACAAACATCCTGTTAAGTTTTTACATATGTGTACATCTAAAACCAGACCCGCTCTTACGTCTTTTTTTAGAGTGGGGAGGGGGGGGGGCTAGACAAAGGTACATTTGGGGCCCTATGCCAAGGAACATTTGAGAGTCCCTGAATAAGTTACATCGGGGGGGGGGCTAAGAAAAGTAACATTTAGGGGCCCTTTGTAAAGGTATTTGGGGGAGGATAAAAAGAAAGGTAATTTAGGGGCCGCAGTGTGGGCCCAAGACAAAGGTGGCCCTAAAAAAAGGCCACTGCTTATAAATAATTAAAACCGAGGCCCTCTATGATCACAATGGTTAAACTGTCTAAACCTGAAGGGGGGGGTCCCTGACATTGGCTCATATTACAATTGTATTTAACGATCGTTTTTGTAAAGAAAAGTCACGGCATAGGGCCCCATTTAGGGGTGGGGGCCTTGAGCATCTTTCCAATTTCACCTATCCTTAACGGAGACGGATGGTTGTGAATTAAAGCGTTAACCTGTCCACCTGAGGGTTAGGTGGTTCGATCTCCGGTGAGGACCAATGGATATTTCAGGTCACGGTTGAAGTTCCCGTTATATTTCCCGTTATGCCTCCAAGTCCATTGCACTATCGCCTATGGTGAGGATGAAAGAAGGACACCATAAAAACCGTCCCAAGAGTGGTTTACATGATCTAAGAGATTTTTATCTCATCCTTACAAGGGACTTCACACACCTATTGTTGACGACAGCTCTGTCTACAAGACTGTTGGGACTGTTTATCATCTGTGCAACGTTCTTATACACCCACGTAGGAGTGAATAAATAGTATTAACCCTTCATTGTTCTTAATTTTTCACTTCATTATTAATCGACTTCCCTCCCCCCCCCCCATTTTATTTTAATTTCTTTTGTTGTTGTTCTTTCTTCTTTTCGCTTTGTAATGCCTTTATTGTGTGGTTTATACTGCAGATAACTTCCTATCATCATTTCATGTGTTTACTCAGTGACGTCACTATGGTTGGTGTCACCCGGTGCGAGAAATTCATGGTGTCTCCACCAGAGGTGTGCGGATCTTGAAATTTAGCGTCCGCGTCCGTACGCGGATTTCTATCAATGATCCGCGTCCGCGTCCGCAGAGAGATCTTACAACATTGGTCCGCAGTCAGTCCGCGCGTCCGCATTGCTGAAATTTAGCTGTTTAAATGACTTGAAATTTTGTATGGTAACGCTAAAGAAGATCCGCGTCAGTCCGCGAGTCCGCAACTTAACCATACGAAGCGTCCGCTGTCAGTCCGCGGATTCGGAAAAGTCTGCGGATCTGCGTCCGCAAGCGGACGCGTCCGCTGTCCGCTCATCTCTGGTCTCCACACCACCACCCCCCCTCCCCATTTCCACATGAACAATGGAACATATTTCGAATTTTTCTGCACTAGACCGTAGAGAATCAACTACAACTGTAATGTTTGTGAATTACGTCAACGAAATGGTCCAAAAGTTGATGAGTTTAAACGACATAAGATTAAAAAACAAATTTCACAATATAATTTAACGCAAAACATTTAAGAACTGCAACAACCAGCAAAGCCAAGTCAAATTATTTGTTATTTTTGACAGAAACTTTATTTTAAATTTTTCACTCCTGGTCTTCATTCTCTGAATAGATGGGGCACGTCTCCTTTAGCTTTAGCATCTTGCCTTGTCACATCACTGAATGACCCATCCATGTTCTGAAAAGAATACTTCCTTTTTTTTTGAGATAATTTCAACCCAAAAATTACATGGAATTGGTGAATTCCAGAAAGAAGCATGTGATAAAATATTCCAATGTTTTTGTTAAATCGACTCATCATCACATTGTAGACGCATTTTCAGCTTCCACTTCAGTATCAAATTTGTCTTCGTCCATTCCATGTATCTATGCGTCAATTTCTCCCGTTTCTGTTGAATGCAGGCCGCTAGTATAGGAGGAATCAGACACCGTATCAGCTACTTGGTCTTTTGATTTGTGTATTCCATGGGTATGATGGAATATTCTCGAGCATGAAAGTTAACAAAATATAAACATTCATTTTTTTATAATTCTATAATGTACACTATTATTATATTATTTAATTGCTAATAACACATTATAATTGAAAATCTATTAACAGAACTGGCTGGATTATGCAAGGCTAGAAGTGTTATTTTGTCCTTAATGCTGGATTTACCATGATACTTTTTAAGCAATAAAAACGATAGTATTACTGACTATAATTCAGAAAGCTTTATTTTAATTTCATTAAAATGCGTTTGTAAACGTCTCCAATTTCTTGAAACCACGTGACTACATGTGTCATTTTTAGCTCGTTTACAGATAGCTTCAGATTGATCCGAGCAGCTTTAAATTGTATACATTTACCACAGCTCCAGACGCACCGCATGGCACCCTGAGCTACTGCTCTGAAGGTGGCACCTCGTGCTACTGCTCTGCATGGTGGCACCCTGTGCTACTGCTCTGAATGGTGACACCCTGTACTACTGCTGTGAATGGTGGCACCCTGCGCTACTGCTCTGCATGGTGACACCCTGTGCTACTGCTCTGAATGGTGACACCCTGTGCTACTGCTCTGAATGGTGACACCCTGTGCTACTGCTCTACATGGTGACACCCTGTGCTACTGCTCTACATGGTGACACCCTGTGCTACTGCTGTGAATGGTGGCACCCTGCGCTACTGCTCTGCATGGTGGCACCCTGTGCTACTGCTCTGAATGGTGGCACCTCGTGCTACTGCTCCGCATGGTGGCACCCTGTGCTACTGCTCTGAATGGTGACACCCTGTACTACTGCTCCATATGGTGACACCCTGTGCTACTCCTGTGAATGGTGGCACCCTGTGCTACTGCTCTGAATGGTTGCACCCTAGGCTACTACTTATGTTTTTAACTATGATGGAATCATTCATTATGGTGTCACCCCTATATTGGTGTCACCCGGTGCGGCCCTCACCCCACCACCCCCGAATGACGCCACTGTGTGTACTGTTCAATAATGGTTAGATCATTTTTCGATGTAACGTTAAATTTCCATCTATTGCTCATAATTATATAATTAAACACAAAATCAGGACGTTTAGACTGAAGTACTTAATGAAATACAATCAGGACGTTTAGACTGAAGTACTTAATGAAATACAATCAGGACGTTTAGACTGAAGTACTTAATGAAACTTTTCAAAACCAAGGCACTGGCCCGACTAAATGATATTTTTAGCTGGTCAGCATTTACCGTAGTACCCTGGCCACTAGTGGAATGACTCGGGTGCTGGCCACTTGACATCCCTCAAGGGGTCATTATTTACGCTTGGTCCGCTTCTCTTTGGACAGATCAGAAAATGTTAGGACAGGCCCAGCTTCGGCCATCGACTGGCACCAGACTCGATGATTATTAGCTGGCTGTCCGAGTTGTAGTGAGTTAAACTCTGACAGTAATAGCACCAGACTTGGGAGTAAATATAGGAGGAACTCTTTATTTTTTGTTTAATATACGTTTGAAAACGGTAACAGATTGACTAAACGAATCCCTCCCTTCCCCCTCCCACACACACACGCACAAACACACACCCCCCCTCTCCCAGTTCTAGAAGGGGACCACGAGATAGAAGATATTTACTAATTTGCTAGATATTTGTAATCTAGGTTTTTTTTCCCTGACCTATATATTTTGATAGTGTAAATTTATTGTATTTCTTTAACCTGCTATATTTTTTTTTTTTTTGCATCATTGTTAACTGGAGGCCGAATGAAGCCCTTTGTCGATGTTTAGTGCGGTTTCCGTTGAATCAGATTTTCTTTGATTTTATTGCATTATCTTGAAACATTCAATATGGTACGGCTCTTAAAAGAATTTCTTGTTTTTTTTTTTTTTGCTTTTATAATTGACCTAATTCGTTGCCACTCATGTAATAATCATTCCATTCAATAATTCACTCTATGGAACCAATTAATCTTGTTCGTTCAACAGTAATTGATAATGTGGATATATAGTCTGAAGATTTATGTACAATAAAAAAATAAATATATTTATCTAAATAAAAAGTGCTTATGTACTAAATAAAAAAGTAAAGTTCCCTTAGCCCTAACGGGTTATCGGGGAAGATGAAGTGTAGAATTCATCTGTTTCTATAACCTCGGCATATGAAGGGATTGTGTGGTTAGCACAACGCCCAGCCGCCTTTACTTCCCCAACTTAAGTCCTTAAGTACCCATTTAAAGCTGGGCGGACTTGTGGGACGACTTTGTACCAAATTTCACCTGAAAAAATTCCATGGGCCTCACCGAGGATCGAACTCAGGGCTCTCAGGTCGACAGTCGAGTTTCTACACCACTCGGCCATCCGTCCCACTTATGTACTAAACATGTATAAAATAAAAAAAAGATGTAACAGTATATTTATGTATGCACAAGTACAACATTTTTTTTTTGTATTTTATTTTTTTTATCAGCTTTCCTGTGATAATGAAATATTATCTGTTGATTCTTTATTAAACTATTGCTACAGGTTAAAATTGACTATTAGATAACAACTGGTATGGTACATCTGAGTGATCTCATTATGGTTTCTCCCCAGGAATAGCGGAATCCCGGGCCGAATTTCATCTCATTTTATACACGTCACGGGAAATTCTCTTATCCCGAGATATCTCTGTACCCTGGGATTCTATCCTGGAATTCTATCAAAAGTCAAAATTGAGCTCATTGTTGACGAATTTAAAGTACGTTCTTATTTCACAGTGTAGTTTAATTTCTTGCTAAAGTGTCTTTATCCAATATATATATATATATATATATATATATATATATATATATATATATATATATATATATATTACCTCTGTTATTTACGCTTATTTAAATTGCATCTAAAAAAATAAAACATTCTATCCCGGCATCGTGCGTAGCAAAACTTCAGTAGAGGAGAAAAATTCGGATTCTTATTGAACGTTTTCTACATCTTCTCTCATATCATCACCACGTCTATCAAAACTTGGAAACAACAATAAACAAAACCCCCAGGATTCAATGTATCTATGTATGTATCTATCTATCTATCTATCTATCTATCTATCTATCTATCTATCTATCTATCTATCTATCTATCTATATATATATATATATATATATCTACCTACCTACCTACCTGTCTGTCTCTCTGTCTACAAATATATCTGTCGACTTACCTACATATCTATTAATCTACATACCTAATTACTTCATATATATCCATCTATTCATCTACTTATCTACACATCTTCTCACCTACGTACATACATATCTATATATCTCCTTGCCTACACATATATATATATACATATATATATATATATATATATCTATATATATCTACAAACCTACCTACCTATCTATTATAATCTATAAAAAGGTATGTAAGTATGATGACCTGTATGATGACTCTACTTATATTTACTAGCCCTTCTACTCACGCTTTACTGAGACATCGTTCAAATTTACATTAATGTGAGATATCGAAATAAATACACATATCCTTCAATATTTGTTTTCAATCAATCAATAAACAAAATAGGAGTAATCTTGTTTTACAAGGTCTTGTATTACAATTGTTTAAATTTTGCAATTCACGACAGCGATCTGTCCTGTCCTAGTCTAGCTTCTGGCCAGTGTTCGGTAATGACCTTTAGAAGTGGTCAAGTAAAGCTCATTCATGTAACGTATTGTTAAGGAAAAAAAGGAGTTACACGATATACGCCAACTTCTACAATCCTCAATATCAGCCAACTATTTGATGTGTATAGATATTCATTCTAAGACTAAATAAGACATCTATTCGTCTCCTCCCTATATGGCCTAAGACACGGCTGTTATAGAATCTGGAAATAAGAGCCCAAGGGTCCGTTCAGAAATTATAAAACTCAAAAATGAAAATAAAAGGACCATAGTCTATATACAATTGTATAAAAACAAATTCAGACCGCCCCCCCTCTTTCTTCTAATTTGTCATATAAAACACTCCCCCCCCCTACAACTCACGACCATGTTGAACCATTTGGTCTGTGCCTACCACCTGCCCCACCCTCTTAGATAAAGGTCACCATACCTCTGTATTTTGTATGGACAGTTCTTTTGTTTGAAACCCTCTTGTCCGAATAATTTTCGCTTCAAATTTGTCCGTACTTTACATTCTTTGTCCGGTTGGTCCGTACTTCTTTATATTCTTTGTCCGGATTGTCCGTACTTTACATTCTTTGTCCGGCTTGTCCGTACTTTACATTCTTTGTCCGGTTTGTCCGTACTTCTTTACATTCTTTGTTCGGTTTGTCCGTACTTCTTTACATTCTTTGTCCGGTTTGTCCGTACTTCCTTACATTCTTTGTTCGGTGTGTCCTTGACTTCCTTACATTCTTTGTCCGGATTGTCCGTACTTCCTTACATTCTTTGTCCGGTGTGTCCGTACTTCTTTACATTCTTTGTTCGGTTTGTCCGTACTTCCTTACATTCTTTGTCCGGATTGTCCGTACTTCTTTACATTCTTTGTCTGGATTGTCCATACTTCTTTACATTCTTTGCCCGGCATATACGTACTTTTAGCATCAATGGTTTTTACCTGGCCTATTTTCATTCTATTATTTAATTTTGTCGTGAAGACAAGAGCATGGGTCGGCAAACCAATTGAGCCTCGGGCCAGAAAGTTTTCTTTTTTGTTTTCCACAGAAGGCCCGCACCAAGATCAAGAGCTGTTATATAAAGAGTACATATAAAATGATACAATTAGATGTAAGTGTCTTAGAATGTGAAGGAATAGAGGGGTGGTGATGGTGACCCGGATCTAACAGCCCGACGAGCCTTATTTGGCCCGTGAGTCGTAGTTTCCCCATGTCTAGGTTAGGGCCTTGTATAATGTTAACCTCATTGCAAATAACATTTCACGTTAAACTTAACATTACTGATGTACCTTTGCGAATACGCGTGAGACAGTATGCACAGCCGGAGATATGAAAAACAATTTCCGCCATGACATGTGTAAGTTATCTGAAGCATTTGGTCGGTAAATTGTGAAGATTTTGAAAATTGTTATTGCGTGAATTCGAAAGTATTCCATTCCTGAAAGAACATAGACAGAAGGTCACCTAATGAATACTTACCATAGACAATTCTACTAGCAATGTCTAACTATGTTTGTCAACTGATACCTATGAAAATGGGATTTTTACGACGTTCAACAAGGAACGAAAATAGATGAGGAATATCATCATATCAGACGCAATGATAAATATAAACATACTGGTACAAATGCATACTCAGCCCCTCCCCCAACACACACAAACACACTCGACACATATGCACCCGTGGGGCAAGCTTTGACCATAATTGTCTAATTTTTGCGTCCGTTCTTTCTGTCTCTGGCCTACCCCCCCCCCCCTTTACAATCACCGGTCCCACGTCCGTACTAGGCACCAAAAAAAGAACAATTTAATTTTATCGAATTTTTATTATTTCATTATTTTTTTTTGTCAGTCTTTTTTAAATAGATTTTTTTCTTTCAAATATTAAATGATTAGTAACAGACTTTACCACAATACTCCGTTTATAACAAATTATATATAAAAACTAACAACAACAACAACTCCTGACCGCACATTACAGCTCAATGGAACATCATGGTCTTTCTGATCCCCCCCCCCCAGCACACCCCCTACCCTTCATATAATGCCTACACTTTGGGATGGGTGTGTGTTCCTACCACTGCTCGTCATGGGGTCTGTTGTGTGGCAGCTCGTACCTCGAGAAATCATCATACTATAGCTTACAAAAACTTTTATCTATTCTATTTAGTCTGTTATTAATAACACAAAGCTTGAGTTATTCAACCGAAAGGCCATTTATCTCAAAGAACAGTCGTTTAATATTTGATGATATTCGGCAGTGTTCATTTTCTATACTCTCTCTCTCTCCCCCCCCCTCCCCCTCTCTCTCTCCCTCCCTCTCAGGCCAACGGACTGTTAGTATAAAATATTCACAGCAGCTGCCGGCACCACTTGTAACTAACTCCAAAACTACAGGCTGCGATGAACATTTATTTAGTGCACGTTTCGCTCAAATTATTTCCAATCCATTCCCTGGTGTATCTTTTTTCTTAAAAAAAATATAAAATAGAAAGTGTGTGGCGATCAGTCAGCAGAAACGAACCAATGGTGTTCTCTTTCCTCCCACCAGGAGAGAATTCAGAGTTACCTAACTTTCAATAATAAATCTCCATTTCAACATTTCCTAAGCTGTGACGTCATAGCCTCGGACTCTTATTTACGAACTATTGTTGTCTCCAACCTTTCCTCGCCACCCTCCCCCCCCCCCCCCCACCACTTTCACTTTTCTACTTTTTTTTCCAGCTTTAAAGGAATGAATTATTTATTCAGAAAGCAGAATTAATGCAAAAATCTTGGTGTTTCTCAACGAGAGACTATCGGTAACCATTCGTCAACAAATTCCACTTTGTACTATATGTTTAAGGGCGGAAACTAGTATACATTAAAAGTTTAACGGGAAAAGAAATCATGTTTCAAGTCAACAGGTTGTAGAGTACACGTCATTAGCTTTAAACATTTTTTTTTAAAAAGGGATTCTTAATTGAAGGTGAAGGCTGAACGTATTTTAGTTTTATAATACAAGTACATGTATGTTTAGTCTAAAAAATAACGCCAAGGGACTTTACGTGAAAAATATTCCGTATACCATAATAACTTTGACCATATTGTGTTTCTAGGCTAGTGTATACATAGAAAAGATTGTTTGTACCATAATATCTTTGACCATATTGTGTTTCTAGGCTAGTGTATACATGGAAAAGATTGTTTGTACCATAATAACTTTGACCATATTGTGTTTCTAGGCTAGTGTATACATAGAAAAGATTGTTTGTACCATAATATCTTTGACCATATTGTGTTTCTAGGCTAGTGTATACATGGAAAAGATTGTTTGTACCATAATAACTTTGACCACATTTTTTCTAGGGTTGTGTATACAATGAAATGTATACAGTGAAATGATTGAATGTACAAAATTAACTTTGATCACATTTTTTCTCTTTACTTGTTCACTTCTACTTCTAAAAAAATTACAGTTACCAAACTCTATGCATACAGGAGTACAAGAAATTCACACCATTTAGAGTTAACTGTGTGTGTTGTGCCATCTCGAGACTAAGCCGAGTGATTTTACAGGAGGAAGCTGTAGAGTGAGACCTAGACGTTAATTTGTTTAATGAACCGTTGCACAGTAATCTTTACCAGACGTTTGGTTTCACATTCACCGGGTAGCACAGTTACAGGCTGGTCACGTGAGCACACATACACTCACTAACATACATTTACTTTCAGTTTGTAGAAAATGTACACAGTAGAGACGATCTTGTGGATTGGCAGACTATACTGGCACACAGCAGAGACGATCTTGTGGATAGGCAGACTATACTGGTACACAGCAGAGACGATCTTGTGGATTGGCAGACTATACTGGTACACAGCAGAGACTATCTTGTGGATTGGCAGACTATACTGGTACACAGTAGAGACGATCTTGTGGATTGGCAGACTATACTGGTACACAGTAGAGACGATCTTGTGGATTGGCAGACTGTACTGGTACACAGTAGAGACGATCTTGTGGATTGGCAGACTATACTGGTACACAGTACAGACGATCTTGTGGATTGGCAAACTATACTGGTACACAGTAGAGACGATCTTGTGGATTGGCAAACTAGACTGCAGCACAGTTTTCCATTGGCAATGCCCCCCCCCCCTATTCAGTAGGAATCAAAATATTTATAAAAGTCTCTGCTCTGTCCCCCCCCCTTGATTTCCCCAATTTTAAAAAATGGTGCTGGTACATACAAACTGATAATATAATAATGAATCATTCAATTTACTTTTCTTTCATTAAGTTGAACGTTTTTTTAAAAATTATGTTGTTATAAATGTCCATTGGATAAATAACATTGTAGCCAACGAAATATAGATGTGTGATTGAGAGAGAGAGAGAGAAAGAGAGAGAGAGAGAGTGAGAGAGAGAGAGAGAAAGAGAGAGAGAGAGAGAGTGAGAGAGTGAGAGAGAGAGTGAGAGAGTGAGAGAGATAGAGAGTGAGAGAAAGAGAGAGAGTGAGAGAGAGTGAGAGAAAGAGAGATAGAGAGAAAGAGAGAGAGTGAGAGAGAGTGAGAGAGAGAGTGAGAGAGAGAGTGAGAGAGAGAGAGAGAAAGAGAGAGAGAGAGAAAGAGAGAGAGAGAGTGAGAGAGGGAGAGAGAGAGAGTGAGAGAAAGAGAGAGAGTGAGAGTGAGAGAAAGAGAGAGAGAAAGAGAGAGAGAGATAGAGCGAGTGAGAGAGAGTGAGAGAGAGACACAGAGAGAGAGAGAGAGAGAGAGAGAAAGAGAGAGAGAGAGAGAGAGAGAGAGAGAGAGAGAGAGAGAGGATAGACAGTTGTACAGTAATGAGTTAAAGTTTACATTGATTTTGTATTCATGACAGGCGAAGAAAAAAAAACAAGTATCGATAGGAGATGAAATGTAAAGATTATATGTCTTTTATAAAAACATATTTATTGAATGATTCACGGTACAAAATATAGCTGAGTATATTTTTAGCACAAGACTCATTATTTGTACAAGATGAAAGGCTAATTTGTCGACCAATATCTGTGCACTCACTCCTTGTTGAACGTCAGACGATATAGAAAGTCTCGCGTGATCTATATATACCTTTCACCTGGAGTATAAGAATTGTGTGAGCTGTTTCTAAAATGACACTGGAATCAACTTGCACTTCCATAAGTCTGATACTAATTAAATGAAATAGACTTTTTTTAAAAAAAAAAATATTTATTCCGTAGAGCATCGATTCTGAAAAGATTCCACAGGCAAACAAATATTTGGTCTGACATCAAAATTGAATACCGTAAAAACACATTGCCGTCAACTATGACACTATGGACCACAGTTTGAGAAACTCTGCTTAAGGAAGATATACTAATAACAAAGGGGAGGGGGGGGGGAACAACTGATGAAATAAAGTCTGAATGTGAAGCTAAAAACTACTAATACCAGAATATACAGCCATTTGAAAGGAAAAAAAATGGATTCCAATAAAACTTATTAAGAATGAATGCAAGCAGTACATTTTACACAACCTATTTGCACCAGAAGTGGATCACATTATTTATTTATAGCGTCAGCTATATGTTAAAGTGGCTTCGATAAATTTCTCAGTGTATTGTTCATTCCAACAGTATAGTAAAGTACATTTCAACATTACAGTAATGTAGGCCTACATTTCAACATTATAGTAATGTACATTTCAACATTATAGTAATGTACATTTCAACATTATAGTAATTTACTTTTCAACATTACAGTAATTTACATTTCAACATTATAGTCATGTACATTTCCACATTGTAATAATGTACATTTTAACATTATAGTAATGAACATTTTACCCATTTTACTCTGAGCTCCTTTACTTTTGATTGCATTACTTTTTATGTCAGAGAGTACAAGACGGACTGAGCCAACGTTGGGTTCGACAAGATAGTATCTTTGAAATAACGGCACACTAATTATAAAATATATTCCAACATATCACCTTATTCACATTGTACATTAAACAATTTTTTATTAAAATTTCTGGTTTGCTGTTTTTATTTTCTAAGAATAACCTTGGAGCACTTGGTGAATGCACGCGAAGTCATCATAGCCCAGCGGAGCAAAGGTTTTTAAACTGCTGCTTAACTACTTGTTCCATTCGTTAGACTACACTACAATACCTGGCAATTAGTGTTGTTTTCGTTGACGAAAACTAAAACTAAAACCTTCGTTGACGAAAATGTTGACTTTTCGCCAACGAGAACTAAAACTAAAACTAAAATTAGAAGCAAGACTAAAACTAGACGAAAACTAAAATTATTACAGAAAAAACGAAATAAAAACTGAAACTAAAATATGACCTGGGACTAAAACAAAACTACTGGCAATATTTATCTTTCTAACATTCACCAACCACCACAAATGCCACATATTGCAGACAAATGCAGACAAAGTTTATTTCCAAGACACAGAAGAGTCTTATCCAACATATCCGCCTACTCTGAACAAGTTATTACAAGACCATTTTATATTCAGTGTCAATTTAATCGTCATAGTTTCTTTTCTACAAGATTTTTTTTTAACGGATGTGTTCAAAATGTTATTGACCGGTTTGATATCGATTACAATGTTTCTTTCACTGAGCTTCATTCCATGATTTTCAATTCCAAGGGGAATTTTTTTTCCTGGAACACGTGTAAACGAGTTTTTTTTTATGTATTTAAAAAAAAAATTGGAATATGGGTTAGTATCTTGAGATTTTTTATCACCTCAGTAGTCGATACATTTGTTTTTATTGCCATGTTATCAAGACCTTTGTTATTTACATAAATCTTGAGACTTCTTTTCATTGGCTTACCATTTAATCACATCTTATTTTATCTTATCGCGTAGCTTCAGGCTGGCATCTAGCTACATAAGAGAATAAAACACTCTATGTAATAGTAAATAGAGACCACAAACACGCTATGTAATAACTACATAGAGACTTAAACACGTTATGTAACAGTTACTTTTAGTGTCGAGAACAGGCCACACTTTCGCATTAGCCATGAAGAGTTATTATTGCACTGAATCTTCGCCACTAAAACTAACGCCACGGAATATTTTGTTTCCTTAAGGTAATATCAATGTACTTCCAGTCACTCACATACATACTGTATTATTTCTGACAACAGCTGACATAAGTATACATCTTGTCACACAAACCCGCAGTACGGTATTACTTGTTACCAGAACCGTTTTTTTTTACGTTTAGGCAAAGGTACATTTGGGGACCCCAAGAAGATAGTACATTTGAGGGTGGGGGGGGCATAAACAATACATTTGAGGGCCATAGATAAAAGGTACATTTGGGGCTTTAAGAAGATGTAATTTGGAGGCCATGGGGCAAGGTCAATAATCTTATTAAATTGTTTGTGCCTGGGGCCAGGCCCGTAGCGTGTGGGGGGAGGGGGGCCGGGCCCCCTACGTTTTGTCTGGCCCCCTCTGCTTATTTGCTCTACTTAGTAAAATGTATTACCTGTACCCCCCTGCTATTGCCTGGTCCCTGCTGTAGAATGTCTGGCCCCTGCTGTAGAATTTTCACGCTACAGGGCTGCCTGGGGCCCTATTTATATGCTTCAGTTCATCTCCTTGTGGCTAGCAAAATGAACGTTCCGAGTGGGAGGGGCGTCTCTTAGCAGCGGGGGGCCCTAGACAACCGCATAGTTTTTGTCTCCAATAAGAACGGCCCTGCTTGTCACATAGCTAAACACAAGCGAGACATCGCCTCAACTCTTGCCGGTTCACTGACACAAACGAGACATCGCCTCAACTCTTGCCGGTTCACTGACACAAGCGAGACATCGCCTCAACTCTAGCCGGTTCACTGACACAGGCGAGACATCGCCTCAACTCTTGCCGGTTCACTGACACAAGCGAGACATCGCCTCAACTCTTGCCGGTTCACTGACACAAGCGAGACATCGCCTCAACTCTTGCCGGTTCACTTTTACCGCAACTTCAAACTCGATAAGAAGATCATTGGAAAAAAAATCATTAAAATCCTTAGTTATTTAATAAAAAAAAAGCTAATGTATTCTCTAGAGTACACACGAAGAGTCTTTGACTTTGTCTAAGGAAAGTGTGCACATATTGATGAAACTGAGCAGTCAACAATCAATTTCACGGCATTCTAATGATCAGGTAGCAAAGAAAAAACTCGTGTTACATAGACGTTTTTTTTTTAAAAAAACACTTTTCTTTTCTAGAGGTGTATAACCAAATCATACAGTAAGCTTATTTACAAACGTTTTATATCACCAAACAAGGAGTGTCCATTTTATTATCTTTTATAACAGGGGTGTGCAAGCTTGAGTTCCATGAGACACGCACACCTGTTGGGTAATTGAGAGCCCACATCATAATTATAAGTGACAAAATAAAGTAAACATCTTTACCGGAGTAGAGTCTTGAGTGTCCATGGTGGACATGTCTACTCAACGTGTTTGTAAACAAAAACAAACTTAATACGGCTGTGATGTCATCTACTTACATGATATCGCTGTGACTTTATCCACTAGACGTGTATAGCTGTGGCTATATATATATATATATATATATATATATATATATACATGATATAGCTGTGACTTGATCCACTCAACATTTATAGCTGTGGCTTTAAATAAGTAACTCTATATGGATGTGGCTATATCTTACTTAGCTATACAGGTGTGGCTTTATAAAATTAACTGTATAATTTTGTTATATATCTATATAAACCAATGTGGCTGCAGCATTTTTCTTCTTAACGGATATAGCTGTATCTACTAACTAGACATAAAAAAGTAAAGTTCCCTTAACCCTAACGGGCCATCGGGGCAGATGAAGTGTAGAATTCACCTATTTCTATAACCTCGGCATATGAAAGGATTGTGTGGTTAGCACAACGCCCAGCCGCCTTTACTTCCCCAACATAAGTCAGGTACCCATTTAAAGCTGAGTTGACTTGTGGGACGACTTTGAAACAAATTTCACCTGAAAAATTTCCCATGGTTCTCACCGAGGATCGAACACAGGACTCTCAGGTCGACAGTCGAGTATCTACACCACTCGACCATCCGTCCCACTTTACTAGACATAGATGTCCTTTTATTCACCTAACTTGTGAGTTTTAAGTTCCATATTTCTCCCAAATCTTTGCATTAAGAGGACATTTTTACGTTGTTTTTTTTTTTTTTTACAATTACGCTGTGTCCAGATGTCATTGATCTATCTGATTATCTGCCGATCAAAAACACATTGTCAAAACGAGAAATTTAAACAGTAACATAAAAACATAAAAAAGACACCTTAAGCTGAGTAAGTTATAAGTCGAGTAGCACATTATCCAACACCTGGTGAGCACTTCTCGTCAGGTTAACTATTCAGTTAAATGTTGAGTATGAAATTATTGGTACTAATGTAGACTAGTCATTCGCTGGTTAGGGTGGACGGGGTTGGGTGACTGGTGTGGGTGTGGGTGCTACTAACACAGGTAGGTGGAAATACAAACAAGGAACATCTTGTGTGTTTTATTTTTTTGTTGTTTCAGATGTTGTTACTTTCTGTGATCGGTGGAGTGATCGAAACCATGAGGAAAACGTCACACACAGATTAAAGAAAAGACTTTTACACGTTGATTTAGAATTTAATTCACACAACTGCACGTTTCTTACTATAAACGGTAAGTAATTTAAAATGACAGAATCTTTGTTTTACATTCATTGTATTATTTCATTGTGTTACATACAACTGTATTTCAACCTCGGCTGTAGTGGAAAGTTTACATAGGGCAAGACTTCAGCCAGCTAATGTTGGGCACCTTACTGTCTCCACTAGCTGTGGCCCTTCTGATCACATACACGCCCCATACACGCCATACACACCACACATACCATAACACAATACACACTACACACACACACCATACACACACATACACACCATACACACCATACACACCACACATACCATACACACCATACACACTATACATACACACCACACATACACACACATACACACCATACATACACACCATACACACACACACACACCATACACACCACACATACACACACATACACACCATACACACACCATACACACCATACACACACACCATACACACCATACACACACACCATACATACCATACACACACCATACACATCATACACACCATACATACCATAACACAAAACACACTACACACACACACACACCATACACACCACACATACCATAACACAATACACACTACACACACACCATACACACCATACACACCACACATACCATAACACAATACACACTACACACACACACATACACTCCAAAGTCATTTATCCGAATTACTGAACGGGAGATAGTCACAATGAAAAATCAAGACATGCTCTCTGCTTCGATCGAGAGAGAGGTTATTAGGAGTAAAATAAATTATAAAATCAACCAAACAACAATTTTAAAATAATCAGTTGATAATTTATAAATTACAGTGAATAAAGGACGATAAAAGAGAGAGAAAATGGATTTAAGAAGTAGTGGACTTTGGGCCTCGGTCCAGGAAGTAGTGGACTTTGGGGCTATGTCCAGGGAGTAGTGGACTTTGGGGCTCGGTCCAGGAAGTAGTGGACTTTTGGGGCTATGTCCAGGAAATAGTGGACTTTGGGGCTATGTCCAGGAAGTAGTGGACTTTGGGGCTATGTCCAGGAAGTAGTGGACTTTGGGGCTATGTCCAGGAAGTAGTGGACTTTGGGGCTATGTCCAGGAAGTCGTGGACTTTGGGGCTATGTCCAGGAAGTAGTGGACTTTGGGGCTATGTCCAGGAAGTAGTGGACTTTGGAGCTCTGTCCAGGAAGTAGTGGAATTTGGGGCTAGGTCCAGGACAAAGTTTTTTTCGTGGAAGGGTCGGTTGTGGGGCTTGTAATTTCTCCTTATCTTTTTGTTAGCATTTTGTGAGTAATACATGGCTGGTGCGTGTCTTATAAGTATTTTCAAAACAAGGTTTGTTATTGTCAATGGGTCCGGAGGGGGGGGGGGGGCTTTCCCCTTCGTTGTACAAATACAAACGATCATGGTAACAAAAAAAAGCTTTTTTTTTTACTTTTCTGGAGAAAAGTAAGTGCTCAGTGCCGATATAAAAGTACTCTTAAATATTATATTGATATTAATTATTGAAATGAATACCAATACACGCGTAGAATAAATTTAAAAAAAAACACACAGCCACACATACACAGACACACACACACACAGACACACATACACAGACACACATACACACATACACACACAGACACACACACAGACACACACACAGACACACATACACAGACACACACAGAGACACACACACAGATACACATACACACAGACACACACAGACACACACACAGACACACACACAGACACACACATACAGACACACACAGACACACACACACAGACACACAAACACACATACACACAGACACACACACAGACACACACACAGACACACACACAGACACACACACACAGACACACACACAGACACACACAGACACACACACAGACACACACAGACACACACATACACACACAGACACACACACAGACACACACACAGACACACATACACAGACACACACATACACAGACACACACAGACACACATACACAGACACACACATATATATAATTTGAAGTCTGTATTTAACTACATGGACTAAGTTTTTTTTTTTTGTTGTTTCTTTAAAGGAGTCCAATTGACTTAACCCAGTTAAACTGGTAAACAATGTGAGTTGGTTTAACCAGTGGCCAGGAAACTCATTTTAAGCTAACACCCTCCCCCCATTCCCTGACATCGTAGCCCCCCCCCCTTTCAACCCCTACCCTGACATTACAGGTACCACCCATACGTGAATTAAATCTAAAAGTGCCCTTCGGCTTAAACTCAGGTTGTACTTTTTTTTTCTACTCACTTTCATTTCATGGTCATCCTCTCTCTCTCTCTCTCTCTCTCTCTCTCTCTCTCTCTCTCTCTCCTTGTCTCTCTGTCTAGCCCCCGATTCTCTCTATGTGTGTTTGTTAGGTGACCTCAGAGAAATGGACGATTCGGAGGTTTCGTTCGTAAATAAACTCAAAAGAATGTGTTACTGATTTTTTTTTTTAATTTACCGATTTTTTGTTCCTGAGCTATAGGGGGTGAAAACTGTAGGTTGTGTTAATACAGGGATGACTGGCAGTGAATGGGGTGTGAACACACAGAAGATTAGTGTTAACTGACCGGAGATTAGTATCTTTTGATGTTCATCCATCCATACATCAATCCGTCCGTCCGTCCATTCATCTATCTATCTATCTATCTATCTATCTATCTATCTATCTATCTATCTATCTATCTATCTATCTATCTATCTATCTATCTATCTATCTATCTATCTATCTATCTATCTATCTATCTATCTATCTATCTATCTATCTATCTATCTATCTATCTTTCTGTCTTTCTGTCTGTCTGTGCGTCTTTATGTGTGTGTGTGTGAATTTATGCGATTATTTAAAGTAACATAAATATGTATCTGTGAGAGTTTAATTAATCTACCTAAAAGCGCCAGTATATAAAAGATAATAAATGTTCAAGAATTAAATTATGTTCAACTGTAATTTGCCCCCCCACCCCCTAAACACACACACACACACACACACACACACACACACACACACACACACACACTTGTTAAAAAAATTCTTCTCTCCACAGTAACTTCCACATCTAACCTCTTCCCCCCCCCCCCTCACCCCCATTGTTTCAACTTTCTATATTCGATATCATATGTCTGACACATTCATGCCCATTATTGGCCATACGACCCTTAGACTCAATATAATTTCTAACTGGACCATGCTGTAACCTTAGGAATTTTGTATATTTTTTATTTACATTTTGTTAGTGATTTTAAATTTCTTGTTTTGACTCCGTGGTACTTTAAAGATTTTTTTTAATAAAAAAAAAATTTAAATAAATGTGGATGTTCCAATTTCATGTCAAGCTGACCTAGACTATCCAAACCCAGTCCCTGGACACGAATGTTGTCGATCAGTTTCGTAGACGCCGTGACCTGTACAAAGAAGGGAATCCCACTCCCCTCCCCCCACCCCCAACAAAAAAATGGGTTTGTCAATAGATTGTTTCTCAAATGGAACTATTAAGAACCCGACAAACCTTTTCTCCAAACTACAAAGAAATTTCCAAAGAAAACGTAACTCCTGATGTTTTCTTTAACTCTCCCCCCCCTTCCCACTTCCACTCTCCTCGCCCCCACCAAATTTGATGAACACAGAGAAAGACCTTGCTCATAAAAAAAGGATCATTTTTAGTTACACGCGTCTCCATGACAACGTAATTCAAATACCTTACTTGAATTTTGTAGCTAGAGCAGTTTTGTGGTTGAATTCTGTAGTCCTATTGATACATCCTTGAATATTCAACATATATGGAAATAATTCTTCGTTGAGCATTTGTGAACTAACATAAAGTGATGCGTCATGCATCGCCTCAAATTATTTCAACATATGTTGATGCAAAATTCACTGATCTAAAGTTTGCTGAAAGTTTGTGTGTGTGTGGGGGGGGGATTTACTTCTAAATAATAAGCACTACAACTGTAGATACAGTTAAGAATAAAAACTGAGCAGCGGACCAAGTGAAGACTGACTTTAAAAAAAAAACAACAACTGAAACTTGGAATTAAGTTTAGTGTCTAAACAGAGAAAAATTTTAATTTTTGAATTTGAGCGAAATGTTTATTGAAGACACAATGTTTAGTGTTCACTTGTTCTATACTGTATACACAGACACACACATACACAGACACACACATACACACACACACATACACACACACACACATACACAAACACACTCATATTGAACGGTTAACGAATTGAGATTCATTTCAATAATTTATATCAATATAATATGTGTACAGTATTCAGCGCTTCTTAAACGTTTATAATTCGCTTTTTTTTTTTGTTTGTTTTTCGTGACACACCAGGAAGGAAAGAACAAAAAATGACAAAAGAAAGGAAAGAAGAAGCCAAAGATATTTATTGTCAATTTGACAGACATTCATTAATAACATTTTTAAATTGCTACGTAGTTCAATATTTAAAGATGCCATTAAGTAAAAAGGTTTTGTAATCGTTTTCGTACACGCCCAACCAACATTTCAATCAAAAAAGTTTCAGTTGAACTTCAAATACATTCAAAATTCTCAATTCGTTAACCATTCAATATGAGTGTGTATGTGTATGTGTGTGTGTATGTGTGTGTGTGTGTATGTGTGTGTGTATGTGTGTGTCTGTGTATGTGTGTGTCTGTGTATGTTTGTGTGTCTGTATGTCTGTGTATGTCTGTGAAAGTGTGTGTGTATGTGTGAGTGTATGTGTGTGAAAGTGTGTGTGTTTGTGTGTGTGCGTATGTGTATGTGTGTTGTATGCGTGTGTATGTGTGCGTGTATGTGTGTGTGTTTGTGTGTGTATGAATGTTTGTGAAAGTGTGTGTGTATGTGTATCTGTATGTGCGTGCGTATGTGCATGTGTGTATGTGTCTGTGTATGTATGTTTGTATGTGTGTGTGTCTGTTTGTGTCTGTGTGTATATGTGTATGTGCGTGTGCGCGTGTGCTCGTGTGTATGTGCTTGTGTTTGTGTGTGGTCTGTGTGTGTGTGTGTGTGTGTGTTTGTGTACATGTGTTGCTGATCAAACGTGAAGGATGTTTAGCCGCGAGAAGAGTTTGAAAACCGAAACATTGTTTGCATTGTAAGACCAACATTATTTAGAACTGTTTTTTTTTTTTACAGAAAACTTCGTGGTTGGATGTATTCAGTGAATGAGATTGTCCTGTATTAAGAACATAGGCATGCATATGAGAAGTGATTTCACGACTTTTCGACCCCGTGCAGTTCGAACTCGGACAGTTCGACCCCGTGACACTTAAGACATATTTAAAACAAAGAAATAATAATTCAAATATTATTTTTATCAGTTGACGGGGTCGAATAGTCCAGGGTCTAACTGTTCGGGGTCGAACTGTCCGGGGTAGAAATGGCGTGGGTCTAACTGTTCGGGGTCGAACTGTCCGGGGTCGAAAAGTCCAGGCCACCATAAGAAGTAAGGTCTTCAGAAATTATTTCCCTTGTCATCAATGGTTTGTAAAATTTATGGCCCCTTACAATTTAGTGTAAACAGTCGCTAAAGTGATGTGGAACTTCCAAAAATATAACAGCACACTGCTATATTTAACAGCACACTGCTATATTTAACAGCACACTGATATATTTAACAGCACACTGATATATTTAACAGCACATTGATAGATTTAACATCACACTGATATATTTAACAGCACTCTGATATATTTAACATCACACTGATATATTTAACAGCACACTGATATATTTAACAGCACACTGATATATTTAACTGATCATACATAGATTTAACTGATCACCAATAGATTTAATATGTCACAAATAGATTAATCGGATCACTAAAAATATATTTAGCTGATCACAAATAGATTAAACATCACACCAATATATTTAACATCACTCTAATAGATTTACCATCACACTAATATATTTAACATCACACGACCAGTATTTAGAAAGACGTTGTTAGATGTAAGTGCTAAAAGAACAAAAAAAAACAAACAATAAGGTGTGTGTAGAGAAGAAGAAAACGATATGCGACTAAAACATTTGGGTACTTAATGTATAGTTTATGACCCCCTACTGTCTAGTGTGTCACGGTAGCTGAAGTGATCTGGAATTTCTAAAATGATAAGTGATGAGAAAACGTTTGGGTGCAATGATATGGAACAAATTTGATTGCAAGCATAAGAACAATTTTGAGTGCAATGATAAGCACAACATTTTGGTGCAAAAGATAGCTAACATTTTGGTCCAAAGATAAGCAAACATTTTAATGCAAAGATAATAAAACGTTTCGGTTAAATGATAAGTGATGAGTAAAGAGCTGTGCATAATGATAAGAAATCTTACGGTTGTGTAACGACAACCCGACATAAAAATATATGACCATATCAGCGCCACCTACAAGACAATATCAGCTCCACCTACATGAGATCCTTAGTAAACAGATTTGTCCCCCACACTCAAGATGTCCGGTCTGTACAGTCTTGACCAGAAGTATCCGCCCAATCTGTCATTATTTCCCCTGACTGTCAAATTTGGGAAAATTTTGGTTTTTCAGTCCAGCTGTGTCTCCAAGTCCAACACCCATCTGATGTTATTATCATTGTTATTTTATATATTAGACCACCAATCACAATATGTAGAGCAACAAGGTGGGGGTGGTGGGGGGGCTGTTTTTAAAAACATATTTGGTTTGTTTTGCCCCGGTCACAAATAATATTTATTTATGTATCATCAATAAATAAAGGTCTGAGAACTTTTAGGTTCGACCACTGGGTCGCTTTTATAAAATACTAGCTGTACCCTGCAAAACATTTGCATAGAGTTATATCCCCTTAGGCTTGATCGGCAGGCGAGGTTATTTTTGGTTTCGGGCAGATCCGATTTGTTTTTTCATGATTGTAATTTTAAACTGGAATACTGTTGTATTAATTCTTTACTTTCGATTTAACGCAGCGCCCAAATCGCTATTATTATATTATATGGTTGTAGTAAAAACCATTGTACTAAAGAACATTGTGATTTGAAATTTGTTATGTATGTGGCGAAATTCAAGAATAGTAAATTGTCGTTTTTTTATTTAATTTTTGTTTGTTTTTGTTGCGTCTAGACAGCTAGTATAAGTATCATATATACATAAACAAACTACTAAAAAGCAAGCTCTCCATAACTATGCTAATATAAACATATATTGTGTATGTAGCTCCTAATTTGTAAAAAAAAACTGAACCTGCTGTATGAAAAGGCACAGTTTTGACCTCTAAAATGTGACCGGCTTGAATTGTGACATTTATTGAATTATTCTAACCAAAAGTCTTACTGAAAATATGCGTCTCACCTGTTTTTCAGTAATAAATATGTTTGTTTATTTTTAGGCCTAGAGGTTTCTAAGTCTGCGTGAATTCTAACGTCATTAAAAAGAAACGAAAAACGACATAGTAACAGATAACCTGACCATCTTCAGTGTGTTTTTTTTTTACATCCACAATCCACCCTCTTTTGTCCTCCCATCCCCCTCTCCCGAGTTAGAGTTCCTTGTAAAGTGAAGACTGTGCCCCCATTCCTCCCCCCCCCAGTGGCGTAGCGAGGTAAACTCGCGCCCGGGGCACAATACATTTTAGCGCCCCCCCCATTCGAAAACCATAAAATATTATATGTAAAATATACCATTTGGCGACCCTTTGTGAGTAGCACCCGGGGCATGATGCCCCCCCCCCTTGCTAACCCCTCGCTACACCGCTGCCCCCCCTCACAACAGAAACAACCATTTTTTTCCGTTTATGTACACCATTTTATTTATTGCCAATATAATATTTGGGGTAGAAGAAATAATATTGTGCCCCCCCTAACCCTTTCACCAACACACCTTTTTTTCATAGGCAAACACTCCTATTATATTATAGGCACTAATGGGAGGCTTCGGCTGCCTTGTAGACAGACTGTGAGTCTCTCACATCACGGCGTTTTCCATATACACGGGGTACAATCGCTCCTCATCTTTTAAAAAAACGCATTAAAAAAAAGCTTAAACAAGAGAGGTAATAAATAATAACTGTTAAATATTTGAAATAATTTTTGCATTAAGTTATCGCAGTTGTTACTCGACCAGCAAACTGGAATAATATTTTTTTTTCCGGGCCGACCAGCAATAGATGTGCGCATGCGCGATTTTTTTAAGGGTTCCGTCTATAGATAGATATTGCGCATGCGCGACTAGACGGACTCCGTATTATTTTTTTTTCGGGATCCAGCTATAGATATTGCGCCTAACACTATTCCTAAACCTAACCCTAACCCTAAACCTAACCCTAAGCCTAGCCCCGAAAACAAAAAAAAATATGCAATAATATGCAGTCCGATTCCGTTTAGTCGCGCATGCGCACATCTATTGCTGGTCGGCGGGAAAAAAAAAATATTCCAGTTTGCTGGTCGAGTACCATTAAATTTTCGCATTAAGTTATATACAGTCCCTCTAACCTGTGAAAAACTGCTGAGTATTTTTAGTGGTAAATTTTCGCACACACACAAAAAAAGCCCGTTTTGTTTAAGGCTAGAACTAATGTACCGGAAAGGCGTATATGCTAACTATTTAGAAAATTGACGGCTGGCAATGGTTAAATACAAATCAACTTTAAACACATCCCCCTCCACACCCCCCCCCCCCAGTCCTTGTCGAACGCAGTGACTGCCGATTGACTGAGAAATCTGGCGTTGCTAATTGTATACAACCCCCCCCCTTCCCCCATCTCCTCCACCACCACCACCACCCCATGCGCGGTACCAGTGAGACTGGCACTCCCACAGCCAGGTTCCCTCTACATGATCGTTGCATCAAACACAAATAATGACGTCATCTCAGGCTATTTCGTGCATGAATGAGAACGTCTTTTAGTGAGGTATGGAAAAAAAGGTTCCATGACAATTCCCCACATCAGTCAATTCCCCACATTCCCAACTCCCCACAATTACAATTCCCCACATCACAATTCCCCACATTGCAATTCCCCAAATTCACAATTCCCCACGTCCACAACTCCCCACATTGGGATAATATGGAGTGCACTGAATTAATAATATAATGAAGGAATTCTGAAATGCAAATAGTAGTAATTAATCTCCAAAAGTTTTATTTCAAGACAATTTATTGAAATGCATTACTGATTACAAAATACAAGTAACTGATATACACAAATGAACAAATGAGTTTAATACAAAATATGCTTGGTAAAAAATAATGAATTAGATAAGGTCCTATTCCATTTGCTAATAATTCCACTGTACAGGTTTATCTAATAAAAGAAAAATCATTAAACTAAATGTACAGTACAAAAACTATTAATAATTGACAAGAATGACTAAAGTACACAGAAACTACTAAACACAAAGGTTACTTTGGAAACTGCATGTTGGCCAATTTTCTCAAATACTTAATCTTATCCTGTTGATTGGCATACCCTTGGACAGCCTCAATTACTTTGCTATTTAGGGTCTCATACTTCTTCCTTTTTGGCTGTGGTCTGCCATCATCTGCATCAGCCAATGTCTTGCTGTG
This sequence comes from Bulinus truncatus, assembly GCA_021962125.1. Taxonomy (NCBI): domain Eukaryota; kingdom Metazoa; phylum Mollusca; class Gastropoda; family Planorbidae; genus Bulinus; species Bulinus truncatus. Next base: position 2,573,369 of record JAGDYQ010000113.1, read on the forward strand.
GATGGCCATGTCCTTCTTCAGACCTTCCAGAAGATCCCACACACCTGGATGACTGCAGTGAAACAGGGCTCTCAGTGAATTGTGGTATCCTTCACAGCAGTTTGTTGTTCTTGGTAGGCCAGTAGCAGCAGCTTCAAAGTGATTCCAGATTCTAATGGGAAACACTGCATCTCTGCCTCTTACTCCAGTAATGTAGGTTGATTCAAAGTAGGCAAGAAGGTCATTGTAATTGTCTTCATCAGGGAACTCTGCTATCAAGTCATTGAACAGGCCTCTGACATCTTCCACTGGCACAAATGCCAAAGCTGCAAGTGACCTCATCTTGAATCTCATTGGCAGCTGCTCTTGATCATCATAAACTGTTTTCAATCCAAGGACCCCAATTTTTCTTAGAAGACTTTGGTTAAGGTGAAAGAAGCAGCCTTTGATCTGTGCCTCTGGAAAGGCAGTTTGGGCAGCAGTAATGCAAGCCTTTTCAAAGTCCAGAAGAATTGTCTGTGGGGACAGGTTGGGCAGCAGTTGCTTCAAGATTTCAAACATCCTATTGTAGGTGGGCTGATCTTTCTTTTTAAGGAGGAAGTAGATGCATGGTGGATAGGAGTTGCCAATTTTTGCATGCCAAGTGTAGAGCTGATAAAACATGGCAGGCACTTTGTCAAAAGTTCCATCTCCAAAGATTGTGTCTTTCTGCAGCTGATCCATAAGTTCTCTGTCACCAATTGCAAGAATTCTTTCAGGATCTTCTTCTCCTGAATCATGAAGAATTATTTCCCTGTATTGCTCTGGGATCTCAAACTGTTCAGTGACTGGATTGGGGATGTGATTTCCTCCTGCTTTCTTGACTCTGTTCAGAGTTCTCTCAATGGAAGACTTTTTTGGCATGTGGGCTTTTACCTCCTGAGATAATTTCATCTCTTGAAGAACTGTTCCCATCACATTTCTTGGATTGGCCCCAACAGAATTCATTGTTTCTTTCATCATATGCATTGCCACATTGGCTTTGATTTTCTGTGGGAAAGAATCATGTGAGTGTTCAGTTGGTTCAGCAGTAACCTCATGGTTTTCATCATCAATGGTCCTCATTTTTGAATGGCAGTTGAATTTTCTGTAGTGCCTGCACCTCCAGTGTACAGTGCCATTGATTTTTCTGTGGAAGATGTACTCATGTCCCTGAAAACCCAAGACCTTTCCTCCCCTCTCACTCAAGTAAAACTCCATTTTTGCGTAGGGTAGGCTTTAAAATTAAAATAAAATACGGTAAATATGTACTGTAATTTTATTAATTAAACAGCTAGTAGCAATTGCAATTTTATTAATATTAAAAGATAAATGCAGATGCTGCCGATTGCCTACACAAATTCAAAGGACAAATCACTTAGTGAATTGCCCATTGAATTTGTGTAGGCAATCAACAACTGCGCAAATACATGAAGATCTTAAGATCTCCAGATCTAAATCAAAATTAAACTGATAGCGGTCTTACCTCGTCAACAGTCAACTCAGACTGTGGCAAAATAGCAGAAACACAGGGGGTATACCAATGCGTGGTACCTATCGTAGCCCCGAATCATGGATATCTAGATATAACACCAGGATAGACAACCAAACAAAATTTCATTCTAGCCGTGTACTGTCTAGGCTGACGCAAGGGTTTATCAAAGTTGCACTATTATATACAAGCTTGCTTGTTTTCGTTCGTCCATTGTTTATTCAGGTTTTATTTTGCGTTATGTGTTATTACTGTTGTTTTTCTAAAATTTCTCTTTTTCTCGGTAAAATTTACTTATAATAATTGTTTTGGTTTATAAATCTCATTTTAAATATAATAAATAACTAAGAAAATGGTCAATAAGTGTTCTGCATACGGATGCAAAAGTGGATATGGACTGTCTTATATAGTACATGAGTCTATGGTTATAATAAATATTATCCCAATGTGGGGAGTTGTGGACGTGGGGAATTGTGAATTGGGGGAATTGCAATGTGGGGAATTGTGATGTGGGGAATTGTAATTGTGGGGAGTTGGGAATGTGGGGAATTGACTGATGTGGGGAATTGTCTGGCCACCTTTGACCTGTAGTTTGAAGTTGATTCAATCGAAGTTGCAAACCGACGTATTAGTAAAGAATTCTTTAACATAAGGAAGAGAGGGTAAGGATGTAGATGTGTTTGTGTGTGTGTGTGTGTGTGTGTGTGTGTGTGTGGTTGTGGTTGTACGGGATTCATTCACATGAAATTCTCCCTTATCATTAACAAATACTCTTGAAATAAATATTAGATCTATCAGAGTTAGGTTAATGCAAAGTCCTATATTACTACTTTTTGAAATAAATATGTTTCTGAAAAATATTTAGCTAATGGGATACGTTTCTTATACTTCTATCTTATCTACTTGTGATGAGTACTACATGAACTAATAAAGGTTTCACTATACTCTGTATTCTACACAATGCCAATGGTATACAATAGCCAGACCTACATTCAAAACATATATAAGTTGTAAGTAAATCCCACTTAACGTGATACGCCATCGGAGCAGATGAAGTGTAGAATTCATCTGTTTCTTTAACCTCGGCATATGAAGGGATTGTGTGGTTAGCACAACGCCCAGCCGCCTTCACTCCCCCAACTTTAGTCAGGTACCCATTTAAAGCTGGGTGGACTTGTGGACTTAACACAAAAATTCACCTGGAATAATTTACTTGGTTCTTGTCGAGAGTCAAGCGCTCTACCCGCTCGGCCATCAGACCACCATAAACAGATATGACCATGTTATAAACCTTTAACAGATATGACCATGTTATAAACCTTTAACAGATATGACCATGTTATAAACCTTTAACAGATATGACCATGTTATAAACCGTTAACAGTTATGACTATGTTATAAACCTTTAACAGATATGACCATGTTATAAACCGTTAACAGATATGACCATGTTATACATCTTTAACAGATATGACCATGTTATAAACATTTAACAGATATGACCATGTTATAAACCGTTAACAGATATGACCATGGTATAAACCTTTAACAGATATGACCATGTTATAAACCTATAACGGATATGACTATATGACCATGTTATAAACCGTTAACAGATATGACATGTTATAAACCTATAACAGTTATGAGCATGTTATAAACCTTTAACAGATATGACCATGTTATAAACTTTTAGTCATTTAAAATGTATCTCGGTTACACTCTTAAGTTAATCTGTCAGCAGAAAACAGAACTAGGTTGCTACAACAAAATTTCACGCTTCACACATCAAGCCGTGTGCAGTGCGCACCAATTTGTTGGCCATTTCTTTAGACCAAATCATCTACCCGTACAAAATGATACTTCATGGTATAGCCATAAAAAATCAAAAGCTTTGAAGTCGCTAATTTAAAGCGATGCTCAACTTTTGATCACTTTGAGTCAATTACATCAAAGCTGGGACAGCTCACCGGTGAAATGTAGAATACAGTTCTCTGAAGATGCCCGGATCTGAAAAGTTGTGTTAAAGAGCGGACTTTTACCCTTCTCTCCCCCCCCCCCAACCCCCCAAAAAACTTCTGACAAGCGAACCGTAAAAGAACATTTCTAAGCATTTTTAGCATGGTAGTCTTGCATCGAACGCCACGCTCTTTGGTCCGTTGACTTGTAAAGTGTTGAACAAGAATAAAAATGAAAGACTACATATGTTTATATTCAGTGGTTTAAGTACTGAGTATGTAGGGACCATTACTCTGCATTAGGTTCCCTACTTTTTTATTTTTTTGCATAAAAAACTTTCAATTATCATCTTAGTGGAACAGAAATACAGATAAGGATGTTAGATCATATAACGTATTTTACATAGTTTAGTAACAGTAAACTTATAACCATAGGTATATCAGACTATCTATACTTATAAAAAAAACAACTTAGAAGATTGCTAACATTATTTTATGAATATATCTTACTTTTTAATGATGGTTAGTCGTTTAATGAAAAGGTATATGGCTGGTGTATGTATATGACTGGTATAATTTTTTTTGTAAACGTGACAATTCCTGCGTTCGGGTATTTTTTCTTGCTTTTTCAAAACGCAGTGGCTACGGTTCGGTCTGACCGAACCCGTATTTTTTTTACTTCGGGTACCAGCCATAGATAATATTGCTCCACACCCTAACCCTATCCCTAACCCTAACCCTAATCCTGAAAAAAAAAGTTCTGAAAAAAAATTATATCTGCCATGTTCCTTATACCCTAATATAATAGTTTTGGCTGGTGACGGAGCCACTGCGTTTTTAAAATATCATTTCTGATCTATTTCTGTTTATAGAATTGGGTTATTTACTGATTTTTTTCCTTGATTTTTTTCTCCGCAACTCTGAAATAATATCATTTGGGTAAAAAAAAAGGCATTTATTTGGTTGCGATAAAAGATGAATCACATAAAAAAAATTTAATGCATTAATCACGCGTTATACAGCATCCCTAATAGTTACACTATGCAAACACATTTGAAAAGGTACTTTTCATTAAAGGATGAAATTATCACATAAAATAATCTCATTGAACAAATTTGTTTCTCTTCACTTGGACATATGGGCGTATTCATGGGGGGGGGGGGGGCCGGGGGAATTTGCCCCCCCCCCCCCCTACATTTTGAAAAAATGTCATATAAGAGGGGGGGCATTTGCTACCCCCCTTACATTTAAAAAAAATGTCATAAAGTTGTTATTTGCCCTCCCCCCTTGGAAAATTTTTGCCCCCCCCCCTGGAAAAATTCCTAGCGACGCCCATGCTTGGACAGTAGAAAGTTGTAGTAGTGTTAGTTTTAGTTGTGGTTGTGGTCGTTTTAGTTGTGGCCATGCATGAGGTCGATGAAGGCCGAAAGTCGTTTATTTATTTTGTAAAAATATACTTTAAAGAGCTGCGACATGCTTGTAACAAGATTTAATAATCAAATAATACAAACAATAGCAACACACCAAATTATTTTTTATTTCAACAATCAATGACTTTTAAAATATTATTATTTTTTTTTTATAAATAAATAAAACTACGATGGGGTAAAAACAAAATAATGAATACCCTCTTCTGCGGACCAGCACAATTTTCTCGTAGACCACTTATGGTCCGGGTACCACCGGTTACCGACCGCTGCTATAAACTATATGGACTAGTTTGTGTTGATAATTCATCAGAGTACTTCAAGTAGATGAACATAGATGTATGTAAAATAACAACAACAACAAACAACCAGGAAGGTAGAAGGAGAGTACAATTGGGGATTTCAAAACGAGACTAGGTCCAAAACAGTACCTTGGTAGTGGGCGTACAGTGTTGTTCCCTGGCCTGATTTGTTGCATTTGGTGCTGACACACCCCCAGAGAGTTGGAGGAAGACCAAACAGTTTACGCTTGGTTCTGTTCATGTCTCTAGTGTACTTGGCGATTACATCACATCACCAGCTGGTCAAATCATTTCTTCCCCATTTTCTTCAATCAGTAACAATTATTCTTTATCAAAGTCCAGTTTTCTATGTTTTGTTTTTAAATTAGCCCATTTAAGCCATTATTATTGGGTTTTTTTTAACAGAAAAACGTTTCCAGTAAAATACAAAGTGTTGGAAAACATTTGTCTGACTTCTAGGTCCGTCTTATGACCATTGTGGGCCCAAGGTACTTTCGCATCTTCCACGCTTGAGAGTAATTTTCATAATTTTAAAATTTTACATTTAGACTTTTGCGGGCCTTGTAGAATAGTAGGCACATTTCTTAATGTAGGCACAGTTCCTAAAGTGGCACAGTTCTTGACGTAGGCACGGTTCTTTCTGTAGGCGCAGTTCCTAATGTGGCACAGTTCTTGATGTAGGCACATTTCTTAATGTAGTCACAGTTCCTAATGTGGCACAGTTCTTGATGTAGCACAGTTCTTACTGATGGCACAGTTCTTACTGTAGGCGCAGTTCCTGATGTGGCACAGTTCTTGATGTAGGCAACGTTCTTAATGTAGGCACAGTTCTCACTGTAGGCACATTTCTTAATGTAGCACAGTTCTTTATGTGGCACAGTTCTTGATGTAGGCAACATTCTTTATGTAGGCACAGTTCTTACTGTAGGAACAGTTCTTACTGTAGGCACAGTTCCTTTTTCGCCTATAGAATGATACGGCTCTGCTGAACTTAAGAAAAAAAGACCAAAAAACATTTGTCTATAGATCTGATACAGCTAACCTAACTCTAAACTGGCTTTAAATGAAAAAAAAAGTCTTCTCAAAAGGCCACAAAACCTAAAGTGTCAAACAAAGGTGGTAAAATCGCACTGACAATTAGTGAAAACATTTTTGTGCGGATTGGTACTCAAAACAACGATGCTAAGTTATCTTCAAATAGTAACTAATCATTCCATACTAGAATCGATCACCTTATTATAAATGACCAACTGTCCAATATTAACGTACCGTCCAATGCTAATGACCGTCCAATACTAAAGACCGTTCAATACTAACATACCGTCCAATACTAATAGACCGTCCAAATACTAACAGACAATCCAATACTAATAGACCGTCCAAATAATAACAGACCGTCCAATACTAACAGACCGTCCAAAAACAAACAGACCGTTCAATACTAATAGACCGTCCAATACTAACAAACCGTCCGAATACTAACAGACCGTTCAATACTAACAGACCGTCCAATACTTTTAGACTGTCCAATACAAATAGACCGTCCCGATATTTATTGACCGTCCTAATACTAACTGGAGATCTAAGCTCTAAATGACCTCCCAACAATAGCTAATCTTCCAAGATCTAACGGAATACAATATCACTGAAACAATTCAGCCACACGATTGGACA
>JAGDYQ010000113.1:2587718-2634253 GCA_021962125.1 Bulinus truncatus
GTGATAGAGAGAGAGAGAGGGGTGATAAGAGAGAGAGAGAGAGAGAGAGAGAGAGGGGGATGATAGAGAGAGAGAGAGAGAGGGGGGTGATAGAGAGAGAGAGAGAGGGTGATAGAGAGAGAGAGAGGGTGGGTAGAGAGAGAGAGAGAGAGAGAGGTGATAGAGAGAGAGAGAGGTGATATATCATTCTTTATTTATCCAGATATATCATTCTTGATTTATCCAGATATATCGGGCATTCTTGATTTATCCAGATATATCATTCTTTATTTTTATCGAGATATATCATTCTTTATTTATCCAGATATATCATTCTTTTTTATCGCAGATATATCATTCTTTATTTATCCAGATATATCATTCTTTATTTATCCAGATATATCATTCTTTATTTATCCAGATATATCATTCTTTATTTATCCAGATATATCATTCTTTATTTATCCAGATATATCATTCTTTATTTATCCAGATATATCATTCTTTTTTTATCCAGATATATCATTCTTTATTTATCCAGATATATCATTCTTTATCTATCCAGATATATCATTCTTTATTTATCCAGATATATCATTCTTTATTTATCCAGATATATCATTCTTTATTTAATCACTTAGATACCATTTTGTTTTTTTCTCAACAAAGATGTAAATCACCAGTTTTGTCTTTATACGCGGAAGATAATGAAATAGTGGCCAGTTGTTTTGATAAGAAAGTTTATTTCATTGATCGCCGAACGTCAGCTGCACGCTCAAGAATTTTTCATACCAAGCCAGTGCTGTGTGTTACTGGGAGTGAAAATTTTATATTATCGGGAAGTGAGGACAAATCAATCTCAATTTTTGATCGGAGAGCTGGAAAAATTTTTATGATGTTTAAAGTAAGTGGGAAAAAAGAAATTCTAACACATCTTTATATTTGCAAGATTTCTCTTTAATTAAAATATTATTGAATATTTTTTGTACAATTTAAAATAAAAGATGTTTTTGCCAATGTCGGCTGTTTAACTATTGGTGTCAAACTTTTCTATTAGTTCATTGATGTATAAGCCATGTTAAGTCATACCTGCCTAAACCTCAAAGTTAATTAGTTAATAAAAAGTGTTTAAAAGGTACTGCTATCTCGCTAACCAGAGTAATGCTTAGGGTGGGGAGGGTGGCTTTAAAATAGATTTTCATTGGGTGGTTGTTTTTGCTAACATGGGATAGCATGGAGAGGTACCAAATGTCACTTTTATGTCCGGTTGCGACGGTTGTGAATAAGGCTGACTTAAAATGCTTCATATATTACTTATAAAAATGGATTTTAAAATTTTTTTAGGTTTTTAAAATTAAATTTAATATTTTTTTTTATTCAGTTGGATAAGTACCCACTTTGTATGAGCTACTGTGATAATCAGTTATGGTTTGGTGATGTGTCCGGAAGTCTTCATCTGCATGATGGCACGCAGGATGTTTTTCAGTACATTGGTGTAAGTTAGTGTTGCTTCAAAATGATAATATTCATAAATCTGCATATCTTAAAATAAATTATGTCTTCAAATACTAGTAAACAAAAACTGCCTATTAATTATTGAATTGTTCTAAGAAACTTGACAGCAGATTTACTCCGATAGAATACCTTGGGGATGGTTGGCATTTTTTCACAAGAATATTTTCATGTTAGAGATATAGACCATATTACTTGTAGCTCGCAGTTTGTTATCTTTATGTAAAGGAGTAAGCTGATGCTTATTGTCTTTAGAAAAAAAAGGCTAAGCATGATGGATGGCTTTACACAGCATTAATACATGCCTTTTATTTTCTTAAAAATGGGACTATTGGTAATTTCAATTATATTACTACATGTATAACTGTAGATTGTGATATTCTTTTTCACCCTGTCTTTGGGGAAAGCATATGTTCATAGTGCTATTGATAATCCCACACTAAATTTAAGAGCGCATTTTTTTTCTGAATTAAAGGTTTCTCTTGTTATGGTAACATTGAAACCTATTAGGAAAAATTCTCAGCTTTGTGCAATTGAAACTTAATGGGAATCTTTTTTATATTGTAACATGATGTCAAGATTCTATAATTACCAATACATGTATTTTTCCAACATTTCTCTAATTCCTATCCACAAAAAAGTTCTGATTTTTCTAAATCTTGATTTGGTTATATTATTCATTCACCATTCACTTTAGTAATAGTTAGATATGTCAATTCAAAAACACACTTAACTTCAAATATGCAAGATACTATGACCACCATTGAGATTGGAAATGGGTCTCGTTTATACAAGCCATGAACCGTTTTGATCCACCAACTGAAGTTAGTGATCTTTTATAAGCAGTCTGCAATGGAAACATGTCACTATGCTCCTGATGAATAAAACTAGTTTTGAAAGTTTGCATATTTAACCAAGGATCATTGTGCCAAAAGTAAAGGTCCCCAAGCTGCCTATACTAAATGCTGTGTACAAGAACTAATTAGTGACAAATATTCAGACTTAAAAAAAAAATATTTCTGTTATTGTTTTAATAATTTGGTATTCTTTTTACATGCATAAAAATTTAAAGAAAATATTTTCAACTGGTACATCAGGAAACTTTTTTTTCCAGACGTATAATGTTGGGCATACAGAAAAAATGACGGGTGTGATCTACACTCCTGGTGCTATATTTACCAGCTCAGGTGACAAGACTATCAAAGTCCTTGAGCCCACCAGAGAACCAAATATTATTACCTCTCTGACTGTTCATAAGAAAGAAATAGCCAAAGTAAGAAAATTCAGTTCATGTATTTCGTTCTTTTTTTTTTTTTTGTAAAGCTGTAGATTATCATAACATCCAGTATTTTATATTTTTATCACCTGTTTATGCATCTTTTTTGACCAAGGGTCTGGGAGCTGTTACTTAAAATCATATTAATTTTTAATACCAGCTGTCATTACTCCTTTTTTTTTCTTTTACTCAGTTTTTGTTTTTAATTTCTGTCTTTTAATTTATAGTTACTCCTAAGAATTTTTATCCCTTTTGGGGTTAATAGCATCATCAGTTTGCTGATTCCTGCCTTATGCCTGTTTTTTTTAAAAATTAAATCTACTGAAAAATGTTGTTTTGATTTTTTTAAAAGATATCTTTTAATCATGGATTTTTTTCTTGATTTTTTTTCAGATTGATTACAAAAATGGAGTCTTGGTTAGTGCCGGTGGGGATGACTGCATAGGTGTATGGCTGCCTAAAAATTTTCAAAAAGAGGCTTACTGTTTGGGCTAAGAAAAAAAAAGAACAGATTATTGTTGTCATAAAGTTATTTCAGAACGATACTTAAAAGTTTGTCTTTTTCTTCTAACCTTATTCAGTGTGATACATTATTTATATATATATATATTTATTTTAACATTTCTAGTTTTTTAAAAAAAATTGTTTTGATATTAAAGTGATATAGTTTTCTACAAATAAGTTTCCACAAAATTATTGACCTTGAATGGGAATCAAATTAAACACTTCTTCTTGCTTAGATGAAAAAATGACAATAAATATCCATTATATTGCTATGAAAGAATAGGATGGACAATGCTGGATCCCATGACTTTATCATTGGGTTGTATGACGGTTCCCATGTGCTGAGGAACACAGCCAAATTGATTCCACTGGCTCTAAGAGACTAAGTCTCAGCCTGCAGATAAACTGAGAGGGTTCAAAGTGAGATCCGCTGAATGACAGATTTTAACTGAATTTTTTATATTATGCCTGATTCTGCATAGATACCTAGCATTTTAAGAGAAGTTAAGGCAGCTAGCTGATCATTGCTCTAGCCTCATATAATTCCTTACTATGCCAAGTAAACAAGCAGCTAAGCATTATCATAGCTCACTGGTTCCCAAAGTAAGGGTCACATCCCATTGGTGCATCGTGAAAAAATTAAAATGTATAGGATTAAGAATCCTTACATATTATGATGCTTTTATTCTTTCTTTTAGCATAGCTTATCCTTGAAGGGAAGTCGCAAAATAAAGAGTTTTCATCATCAGTTGCGAAGTGTAAGTTTGAGAGCTACTGTCAAACAAAATATGATTCCTCAGTATGCCGAAGAAAGAAGTAAACTCCATCAGTTTTAAGTAGTCAGGGTCAAAAAAGGATTCTAACTTTGCTGAATATTGCTTTCGCTAATATTACAGCTGATTGTTTATGATGTAATGTTCTTTTCCACAAATGAATTTTTTCAAAGAAAGTGCTATTCGTATTATTATTAATTTTTGTTTGCATTTATAAAATCTAGTTGCATTTTTCATGTGGCATAAATAGATGTTTATATATGTCATGCCCATATCTTTAAACCATGTAAATAATTACGCTCATTTTATTTTATTTTTTTAAAGTAAAGTTGCATTTCAACGATGTTAATGAATATTTACATTCAATAGAGATTTGTCGCTCTATTTAGTTAACAAGTATTTATTTGCTCTTTGTACATGATGTATTGCACTTTAAGTAAAAGTCAGTGTACTTTCATTTTATTTTGTTTTATTTTGATGTTTTTAATTTTAGGGTAACATGTTTTCTATTTATGGAAGAGTACATTGTGATTTATGCTCCAGGGGTCAAAGGTTGAAATCTCAGGGAATTATCTTAGTTGCCAGACATGCGTTGAGCCATAAGTTGAATGTCTTACATAAAAAATGCAGCCTTTAATGTGGTGGGAATGTAAAATGGTTAGGACAAACTTTGTTCCTCTAGTGGCTATGGGGTCTATTACAAACTCAGAAAAATTTATTTAAGTATGTTAGTATAAAAAATATAGGGGAAAACGAAATTGAATATGAAATTTATTTACATTTTAACAAGAAAAAGAATACAAATTTTTAATGGGAATGCAAGCACATCACCATTGAGAATAAAAATATTTTAAACAACCAAAAACAATTCATATACTGAAATATGAACATTAAAATTCTTTAAAAAAAAAAAAAGTATCTTCTAAAATGGACATTATTGGATGCAATAAAAAAAACATACAAAATTGCAACCTTAACGAATACCAAAAATATTATCTACTTACTTTAACACTTCCTTATAAAAAAGAACTAAGAAGTGTATAAAATCGATAACAATGCACAATTAGGCTCCTTTTTTAAACAACCTTTAAGACAAAAAGTCTTAGGAAATCACTACAATATATACAGGTCATCAAATGCTATTTTACGATCAGTTTATAACCACAGAATATAAATTATACAGAATGTGTATAATAGATTTAAATTAATTTTCCCAAAAGCTGCCATTTTTGTGTACTATTTTATTGTGTATTGTTATTTAGATGCTCTAAAGAAAATTACACAAACGGCAGCATTTTTTTAATATACTGGGAGAGTACTTTTTAAATAGTGATGCCCTTTCTTTATGACATTCTGTGGTGTGTACAGTTTTCATTTAGGAATACTTCAAAGAAGTAATAATAAAAAAAAATAAATATATATAACAGTGTGAAAGAATGTGATATATATAAAATATTTAACTACATGTAAATACCTTGATGGACCTAGTGATTAGCAATATTTAATGCTTATTTTTTCTAATGTTATGCCACAAATTATTTAAAAAGTATTGGTAAAGCTTTTCTGATGGAAATCAGCTTTTAAGAGACATTTAGCTAATACATGTACATTATAGAATTTACAAAAAAAAAACAATATAAACTAATCTAGAGTAACCTGTTTATAATATCATATGGCAAGACATAAAATTGAATTAAAATGAATGTAAAAATCTTGCATAATTTAAACGTAACCAAATTATTTTCAAAGATGCATTCTATGACATCTTTTTATCACATAATATTTGCAGGCCTTATTAATATTCTATTCACAACACTTCAATGCACAACCCCTGGAATGAAGCAACATAGAGCAAAAAAGAAATCTAACATTTTGAATTAAATATCATTTTCAATTTGAAGTAAGTAACTGATACAAACATCACAACAGGGGACAGATTTTAAGAACTAGAATTTAAAAAAAAAAAAAGGACTGATAAAAAATTCACAGAACGATGAAAAAAATTCACTTTTATACCATAATGTAAAGCTATACATGTTTTAAAAAAAATGAAAGCAAAAATTCCCAGAACTTAGCAAAAGCTAAAAACTTGAAAAAAATATAATTTATCAAAACCAAGTTTAATCTGTAAGACAAAAAATACTTCAGCAGAATTAAGCTTTTTAAAATATATTTTTATTTACAAACCTATTGAAACACAAAATTTAAGACGTAAATTAAATATTGTTGAAAGTAAATATGATGATCCCTCTTTTAAACATTGTGCTTCACCCGCTTTATCATGTATCAAAAAAAAAACAAACAAGAAAGGCACTAAATGGAAAACGAAATAAAAGCCAAAAGGGACAAATTACTTAATCAATTTTCTAAGATAAATTAAAAGAAAACACACAATTTAATATATATCGGTGTATATTATTATATATCATGAGAAAGAAACTACTGTCCACTATTCATATAACTGAATTACTTCATCCTGTTCTTCTACTGACCACTGACCATTCTCAATGACATTATTGGGACTTCGCTTCCAGTCCCAGTTTTTGTCTGGTGTCATCCACTTGGGACCATAGTTAGCATAAATGTAAGGAGATGCTGGGCATGGTACACGAACCCATAAATCTAGAAATTCTGTCCAACACAATTTAAAAGGTGGAAAAATATACCTGAAAATACAAATTTAAAAACAGAATTTTATCTAGAAGAAAATTCAGTTGCTTTAAGGAATACAAACTTTACAAATACATTCATATATATATATATATATTTTAAAGAAAAGAAGTCATTTTATCATTATGTATTTTGATAGAATAATAAGTTGTAACCAATGTAAAAAAGTAATCCTTATAGTTCTAACATTTCTAATTAATTCGTTTTCTACACATTTTCTATACATAAAATTTATAGTTTTAGCTTGCTGTAATATTATTTTAATCCTAATTAAAATAGAGATGATTGCCAATCTCAAGTTTTCTGTTCAATAAAGGGAGGGTAAAAAAAAAAAAATTACATTCTGTCGTAACCACCATTTGATGATGATCATGCATAAGTGTGTTTATGTATCAAACCTGTATATTACTTTTATAATTATGTTGCGTGAATAAGAGGCAAATCAATTAACACATTATCTCATAAAAAACGCATTTAGGAATCAATAAACATCCAAAGTCATCACAATTCACCACTATTAATGTGCACATAAAAATAACAAAAGCTAACTTCAATTATAAACAAATTAATCCCTGACTTAAAATCATACACTCTGCATAATTTGATTTATCCAAACCTAACATGCTTTATCCTGTATGCCCTAACCAAACTTAAGCGTCACTCACTCTGGACATCAAACTGCTTGTTATAACAACATTTTGGACCCTGTACTTCTAAATTAAGAATGTCATTACACATTCCAAATTTATTTCATACCCTGTTATTATTATTTTAGTAAAAGTTGACTTACTTATATTTATTACCAGTGCTTGCCTGAGTCCCACCATTCCAAATATATTCATCTGCTGTATAAAAAAAGAAAATATCCAATTTGATGTCCCCATATAAAAAGGATAATTCCAGACTATCTGAGACCTGAAATGAAAAAATTAATTTCAATTATAGTCAACTGTCTGCACTTAAAATTTATGTTAAAAGTACAGCTTATATTCTAAAAAAAATTAATTCTAAACCTTTCCAAATTTATGAACTAAGGTAAGCCCATTGCTTTCTAAAAGTCCAATCAAATCTTCCCTGTAATCTGTTATAAAAATGCCTATATCCACATCTGTTGTGTGTGAAATCAGATCACACTGCCTAAACCAACCTGTAGAACAATAAATATTAGATATCAAAATTTTAACATTTAGTGAAAAGAAAAAAATTTATATGGTTTTATTACTTTAACATTTAAAATTACAAAATCTACTGTATTAAACAAAAATGACTAAAATTTCTTCAAACTTGAATGTTTTTTTTTACTGGTACTAACTGACCTAAACATGTACCACTGCTTAACCAGAATGGAACTCCAACAGAATCTAAAATCTGTTTAGCTAAGAGCAATAGCTGTCTAGCCTTTCTCTTGAAAGTCTCTGCTTGTTTGGATTTATCAAGATGATACTCATTGTAAAAGTAATAGGCTCTAGTATAGTTGCACTCCACGAATTCAGAAGTCTCAATTTCTTTCAAAAATTTAAAAGTGTCATTTGGAAACTGAATTCTGACTCCATCCATGTAAACACTTCTGAGATCAAATCTGAAAAGATTTTTAAGTTTATTAATCTCCAAAAACTGAATAAGAATTTTTTCAAAAACAGTATGGAATAATAATAATAATAATGTTACTCTTTGAGCTAATACATGTATATTAATTATCATATAGTGCATGGGTGGCTGTACCAGTGCCTCTTAAAAAAATCAGTATGCCCTCGACCCCCCCCCCCCTCATTAATTTATTTACTAAATAACCTCACTGGTCCGGTTGATGAGTCTCATTCCAGTATTTTACTTAGTAAAAAAAATCTTAGTCAATTTATATGTTTTTTATGAAAGAATTAATTAACGAATTGAAAAAACTTGTTCACATACAAAACTCAAGAAAGAGCAGCATGCTGCACTAAGAGTTTAATTTGGCTTCAATGGATATCATTTATCAAACAGAGTAAACAGAACAAGTTTTAAGATAATTTTTTTTTATAATAAAAAACATTAACACATAATCAACAAAGATACATGCATATGTATTTTGAGTAATTAAAATATTACTCACAAACTGTATGATCCAGCAGTTGAGAAAAATGGAGACCCTGAAAGACTATACGGAGGCTTATGAAGTTTGTCTTGTCCAATCGAATGCCACAAGTACTCTCCTCTTTTGTAGAAGACCACCAAGTGAATTAGCATAGGAATATATCCCTGAACTGGTACCCACAGAACATAATGTGAGGGAATCACTCTATACGTTCGACGAAAGATGGACATTCCTCTAGGATCTGGATCATTTTTCTCCCAAAACTCATAGTTTTCATGTGACATGGCTGATACTATCAAATGCTGGATAAATACAATATTATAAGAAACATTTTCTTCATCATTCATCGTGCATGCAATATTTTTTTAATATTCTGAATTTAAATGTTTCATAAAAAAATGACCTAACAAATGGTGATCTTGTGTTACCCACCAAAAGATCCAGCCCAGGGTCAATAACTCCAAAAGTGACAGATCTGTGGTGTTCATTATTCCAGAGTTCAGCTCTTCTCCTGTGGCCTTCTCTAACAGCTCGCAGTAGACTTGGTTCTAAAACAAACACTGGCAAGCCAGAGTTTTCACATTTGCTCAGAAAAAGTTTAACAGCTTCCTGTAAAAATACATTTTTAAAAGTTAATGAACAATATAATATTTAATTAACGCAACTGCAAATTGTACATCAACTTAAGAAAATATGGATTTCAGTGACTGAAACAAAATTAAAATTAGATTTTCAGACATTTAAGTTGAAAAAAAAACAACCCTCTTACCCATGGAACTCTTTCTTCTATAGGTTTTGTTGAACTAAAAGTGTCATAAAAATACTGTGGGGAAAAAATGTGGTATAGGAAAGAATTTTTTCATTAAAAATGACTTAACATTAATTGAAATATTTAAATTTTATATAAATAAAAAGAGAAGAATCCTTAAATATTTTTTTTTTAAAATACCATTATCTAATTATTGCCTCATTTCATTTAAAAGTTTTAGGTCACCTTGATTCCATAATACTGCACTATAAGAAAAACCAAACTAAGTGGGAAAATTAGCAAATAGCTCTGTGAACGAAGCATTATAAGAGCAAGATTGTTTCATCTGAGACAAAGGAGACTATATCTGTAAAAAAATATATAATACAACAATGACATTTTTTTTTAGATTATTGTAAAAAAAAGTATAATTAAAAAAATGTTTTCTAACAAATGTGTTTAAAATTTCTAATCAATCATACCTCAATAATTTATCAAAACTTTCAAAACACAACAAAGTAAGACAACAACAGTTTTATTTGTACTATTTGTTTTTAATTACTGATGTCCTAAGCCAGATGTTTAATTACTTTTGTCTTGTTTTCAGCCACAATTCTTACTATTGAAGTTGATTTAAGAAAACTTAAATTTTCACATATCAAGCTATGAGACCAGATTTAAGTGGCTTGGTGCATCCTGAAAAGTTGGCCAAGAAAAGTCATGGTCCTAGAAAATGGAACTGTAGTAAGCAGTGCTTTTTTCTAGCGAAAAATGTTTGGGAACTCATTTCACATCTGTTTTTTAACTTATGTCAGAAAATACTATAATAGTCTATAAAAAAAAAAAGGTATGGGATCTCAGCTCCCATGAGTTCCCACTGAAAAAAAACACTGGTAGTAAGTATGATCTGTGTAGGGAATGAGTATATTTCATATTTTTTGATGTGCTTCAATGTTACTATTGCTCTGTTCAGCACGAGACTGTGCATATATTGGATGTGTTTTAGTTTTATAATAATAAATTTAACGCACTTGCTACGGATACGTAATTACGTGCTCCGTATTTGTTTTGGCCCGGGGCACGTAAATAGATGTGCGCATGCGTGAGGATACGGAAATAGACTTTGGACTTGAAAACATAACATAGCTAGCACAGTCAGTTGCACGCTTGGCCGGGACCCGATTTTGGCCGACTATGTGTGGGTTCAAATCCCATCAGATTTTTTTTTTTTTTTTTTAAATTTTTTTTTTTCAGAATAATAGATACTAATTTAGCGCATATTTTTTTGTTTTATTACATTATGAAAAAAAAAAAAGGGATAGGGGGTTAGGGATAGCATCATATCGCTATCTGAAAAAAGGGTTAGGGTTAGCATCATATCGCTAAAAAATTTAAAAAATGTCTCTCATTATGTACTATTGAAAAAAAAAATGTGTTTTCACTTTCTTCTGACCTAGTTTAGGCCTATATTCTTATTTTGTAATTTAAAATAATTCAAAGCCGTATTTCTTTTAAAAAAAATATTATAAAAGCTGAGAACTTAATTTGTTTAGAAAATTGCGAAATTTCTTTTTTTTTTTAACATCATATCGCTAAAAATACGGAGTCCCGAAAGTCGCGCATGCGCACATCTATTTACGTGCCCCAGGCCAAAACAAATACGGAGCACGTAATTACGTACCCGTAGCAAGTGCCTAAATTTAATTTTAAATAAATAATATATTATTATACAGAAAAAGTTTAAAAAGAGAAGATAGTTTAGAAAGAAGCAACTTTTCTTAAACAGTTATATATTATACAAAAATGTATTTAAAAAGTCCATAACTAGGGAAATCTATTAACTACTATGAATTGCATTGGCCTTTGATATATTACTAGGTAACTAGGCGTATGTTTAACAGACTAATGATACATGCAAATTTAAGACATTTTTGTAAAGGCTTTGCATATTAGGAGCTTTCACATCTACATAAAACAGTGCTTTATATAATTTAATGCGCTGATTTTTTTTTCAAACCTATTACATCAAAACATTATGATCTATTTATTTATTTCATTTAGATATCGTTGTTTACATTTTTATGGACGTAGCCATTTTGCGGAAGAGTGGAAATGCTCTGCACTAATGTACGTTTCGATTAATAGGTGAATTTCTATTCGCACTTTAGATAACAATCTACATCTATTATTGACATCATTGAGGGTAAGAACTTTTCAGCAAAAAATCTTGAACAGGGAGGAGGGACATACATCTCCATGGGCGTATTCAAGGGGAGCCATTGAGGCATTTGCTCCCCTCCCCCAATTTTGGAAAAATGTCATAAAGTTGTCACAATAAAACTGAACTAAATTTCCTTAAAGTTTATTACATTGAAGACAATGTACATATATCAAACATTAAAAAAATATATATCTGCAAGAATAACTGATTGCATTATTGTAATTTTTTAAATAATGGTTTCAGTGTCGAACAGTTACAATACTAATGAAATAAAGTATAAAATTATACATACAGAAGTAATATTGTAATTTTAAACTATTTATTCTGGAACAAAAATTGTAAACGTCGTGGTATTTGTTCTAATCGATTGATAACATTTTCTTTAAATTTTTGATACTCATCATACAAATATCAGATAAACTATCAGCACCAGTTGTTGAGAGTTGCCACGTTTAAACTCGTCTTGTGCATGTTGTTACTGGAAGAGCCAATGCTGTCAAAAAAAGCCATCTTAATCATGGGGGAAAAATGGTTCATCTAAAACCTTACATAGAGTCATTGTTTCTGTTTTTTCCCCTTTACTAGTTTTACATTTCCATATATCATACCAGGTTTCACTCTCCTCGAATGAATTGTCAAATGTGTAATAATCAGCAATAGCCCTGGCTTGATCCTTAAAATGCGAGTTTCCAGTTTTGTCATAAAAAAAAAGTGATTCAAAACTAAAAGGGAAAATGCTGGTTTATTATCTACTCAAAAACGAGTTTCTAGCGATGATATAATAGAATGAAGGTAGGGTATAAAAACAGTTATTCTAAAATAATCCTCAGGCAAATCAACTTTTGGATTTTTCCTGTTCATTTGTCTTCCAGCTTGTCGTGGAGGTTGAATGTCGACACCAATGTCATCTGCAAGACCTTTTGTAACTCTAAACAATGTGCCCCCCTCCCCCCCACAAATAAAAAATGTAGACCCGATATCCAGGCTTATCGAGTACACACAGTTATGCATGTCATTTTTTGTGGCAATACATTTCGTGATAACTGGGGACCTTAGACATCTTATAATGCACACAATAGGGCTCGGCTCTGTTTAAGGGTGTACACTGAATGTAAATATAGAAAGATATATGTTCATTAAAAAGCTCACCCCCATACACACACACACCACCACCTTAGACATTAAAATTACTTATTTAAGATAACAAGTATTCTGTTTGTTCTGTGGAGAACCAGCACTCAAACAATTTAGACCACATCTTCACCAGACCCAAGGAATAATGCTATGTGATAATTGTGTTATTTCCTATTGCTAGATGATTGCTGTGTTATTTTATAATGCTAGCTGATAATTTACTTATTCTATTTATTTTTGCTTTGGGGTAGGAGGTGTGGGTGGGGGTGAAGCGGACTACATTAAGGACATAGCTTTTTTTATAATCAGATATAATGCGTTTTATGAAATTTTCATTTAAATAGAGTAACATTTTTTTGTACAAATATTGAGTATTTAAAGAAACTCTTCGGTGCAAACATGATGATAAAATAGTACACAACAGAAGGCAAGTTTCATTTATATATCATTTTTATATTATTGGGATAAAAAATAACACTAAAAAAGTTAAGAAATATAATACATCTGTTGGCCTTCTTTTACTGCTGTTATTTTGCTCCAAAATCTTGAAACGATTTCTGTTTAATGAAATATACAGAATTCATCATCTGTGTTTAAAAAAAAAATTATGACATTTTCTTGCAATTTTTTTTCGTGACAATATTGGGTTCGAAGCACAGACTCAAGCTGTGAGATCTCTTCACATCGGTTATCCGTCAGTGCAACAAGTACATTAGATGTACCTTCTAAAACAGGTGTCAGCGCCAACAGCTTTTCCACCATTTGATAGGTACTTACCCCATCTAGTCAATTACAGCACCTTTACCAACCCGGCATTTATAGAAGGTGTTCACTCACAGCCATGACAACATTCTTTATTCTTAACTGCTATCAGTCACAACATTCTTTATTCCTAACTGCTATCAGTCACAACATTCTTTATTCCTAACTGCTATCAGTCACAAAATTCTTTATTCCTAATTGCTATCAGTCACAACATTCTTTATTCCTAACTGCTATCAGTCACACCATTCTTTATTCCGAACTGCTATCAGTCACAACATTCTTTATTCCTAACTGCTATCAGTCACAACATTCTTTATTCTTAACTGCTATCAGTCACAACATTCTTTATTCCTAACTGCTATCAGTCACAACATTCTTTATTCCTAACTGCTATCAGTCACAACATTCTTTATTCCTAACTGCTATCAGTCACAACATTCTTTATTCTTAACTGCTATCAGTCACAACATTCTTTATTCCTAACTGCTATCAGTCACAACATTATTTATTCCTAACTGCTATCAGTCACAACATTCTTTATTCTTAACTGCTATCAGTCACAACATTCTTTATTCTTAACTGCCATCAGTCACAACATTCTTTATTCTTAACTGCTATCAGTCACAACATTCTTTATTCTTAACTGCTATCAGTCACAACATTCTTTATTCTTAACTGCTATCAGTCACAACATTCTTTATTCTTAACTGCTATCAGTCACAACATTCTTTATTCTTAACTGCTATCAGTCACAACATTCTTTATTCTTAACTGCTATCAGTCACAACATTCTTTATTCCTAACTGCTATCAGTCACAAAATTCTTTATTCCTAACTGCTATCAGTCACAACATTCTTTATTCCTAACTGCTATCAGTCACAAAATTCTTTATTCCTAACTGCTATCAGTCACAACATTCTTTATTCCTAACTGCTATCAGTCACAACATTCTTTATTCCTAACTGCTATCAGTCACAACATTCTTTATTCCTAACTGCTATCAGTCACAACATTCTTTATTCCTAACTGCTATCAGTCACAACATTCTTTATTCTTAACTGCTATCAGTCACAACATTCTTTATTCCTAACTGCTATCAGTCACAACATTCTTTATTCTTAACTGCTATCAGTCACAACATTCTTTATTCTTAACTGCTATCAGTCACAAAGTTCTTTATTCTTAACTGCTATCAGTCACAACATTCTTTATTCTTAACTGCTATCAGTCACAACATTCTTTATTCTTAACTGCTATCAGTCACAACATTCTTTATTCTTAACTGCTATCAGTCACAACATTCTTTATTCCTAACTGCTATCAGTCACAACATTCTTTATTCCTAACTGCTATCAGTCACAACATTCTTTATTCTTAACTGCTATCAGTCACAACATTCTTTATTCCTAACTGCTATCAGTCACAACATTCTTTATTCTTAACTGCTATCAGTCACACCATTCTTTATTCTTAACTGCTATCAGTCACAACATTCTTTATTCCTAACTGCTATCAGTCACAACATTCTTTATTCCTAACTGCTATCAGTCACAACATTCTTTATTCCTAACTGCTATCAGTCACAACATTCTTTATTCTTAACTGCTATCAGTCACAACATTCTTTATTCTTAACTGCTATCAGTCACAACATTCTTTATTCTTAACTGCTATCAGTCACAACATTCTTTATTCTTAACTGCTATCAGTCACAACATTCTTTATTCTTAACTGCTATCAGTCACAACATTCTTTATTCCTAACTGCTATCAGTCACAAAATTCTTTATTCCTAACTGCTATCAGTCACAACATTCTTTATTCTTAACTGCTATCAGTCACAACATTCTTTATTCTTAACTGCTATCAGTCACAACATTCTTTATTCCTAACTGCTATCAGTCACAACATTCTTTATTCTTAACTGCTATCAGTCACAACATTCTTTATTCTTAACTGCTATCAGTCACAACATTCTTTATCCCTAACTGCTATCAGTCACAACATTATTTATTCCTAACTGCTATCAGTCACACCATTCTTTATTCCTAACTGCTATCAGTCACAACATTCTTTATTCCTAACTGCTATCAGTCACAACATTCTTTATTCCTAACTGCTATCAGTCACAAAATTCTTTATTCCTAACTGCTATCAGTCACAACATTCTTTATTCCTAACTGCTATCAGTCACAACATTCTTTATTCCTAACTGCTATCAGTCACAAAATTCTTTATTCCTAACTGCTATCAGTCACAACATTCTTTATTCCTAACTGCTATCAGTCACAACATTCTTTATTCTTAACTGCTATCAGTCACAACATTCTTTATTCCTAACTGCTATCAGTCACAACATTATTTATTCCTAACTGCTATCAGTCACAACATTCTTTATTCTTAACTGCTATCAGTCACAACATTCTTTATTCCTAACTGCTATCAGTCACAACATTCTTTATTCCTAACTGCTATCAGTCACAACATTCTTTATTCCTAACTGCTATCAGTCACAACATTCTTTATTCTTAACTGCTATCAGTCACAACATTCTTTATTCTTAACTGCTATCAGTCACAACATTCTTTATTCCTAACTGCTATCAGTCACAACATTCTTTATTCTTAACTGCTATCAGTCACAACATTCTTTATTCCTAACTGCTATCAGTCACAACATTCTTTATTCTTAACTGCTATCAGTCACAACATTCTTTATTCCTAACTGCTATCAGTCACAACATTCTTTATTCCTAACTGCTATCAGTCACAACATTCTTTATTCCTAACAGCTATCAGTCACAACATTCTTTATTCTTAACTGCTATCAGTCACAACATTCTTTATTCCTAACTGCTATCAGTCACAACATTCTTTATTCTTAACTGCTATCAGTCACAACATTCTTTATTCCTAACTGCTATCAGTCACAACATTCTTTATTCTTAACTGCTATCAGTCACAACATTCTTTATTCTTAACTGCTATCAGTCACAACATTCTTTATTCTTAACTGCTATCAGTCACAACATTCTTTATTCCTAACTGCTATCAGTCACAACATTCTTTATTCCTAACTGCTATCAGTCACAACATTCTTTATTCCTAACTGCTATCAGTCACAACATTCTTTATTCCTAACTGCTATCAGTCACAACATTCTTTATTCCTAACTGCTATCAGTCACAACATTCTTTATTCTTAACTGCTATCAGTCACAACATTCTTTATTCCTAACTGCTATCAGTCACAACATTCTTTATTCCTAACTGCTATCAGTCACAACATTCTTTATTCCTAACTGCTATCAGTCACAACATTCTTTATTCCTAACTGCTATCAGTCACAACATTCTTTATTCTTAACTGCTATCAGTCACAACATTCTTTATTCTTAACTGCTATCAGTCACAACATTCTTTATTCCTAACTGCTATCAGTCACAACATTCTTTATTCCTAACTGCTATCAGTCACAACATTCATTCTTTATTCCTAACTGCTATCAGTCACAACATTCTTTATTCTTAACTGCTATCAGTCACAACATTCTTTATTCTAACTGCTATCAGTCACAACATTCTTTATTCTTAACTGCTATCAGTCACAACATTCTTTATTCTTAACTGCTATCAGTCACAACATTCTTTATTCCTAACTGCTATCAGTCACAACATTCTTTATTCCTAACTGCTATCAGTCACAACATTCTTTATTCCTAACTGCTATCAGTCACAACATTCTTTATTCTTAACTGCTATCAGTCACAACATTCTTTATTCCTAACTGCTATCAGTCACAACATTCTTTATTCTTAACTGCTATCAGTCACAACATTCTTTATTCCTAACTGCTATCAGTCACAACATTCTTTATTCTTAACTGCTATCAGTCACAACATTCTTTATTCCTAACTGCTATCAGTCACAACATTCTTTATTCTTAACTGCTATCAGTCACAACATTCTTTATTCCTAACTGCTATCAGTCACAACATTCTTTATTCTAACTGCTATCAGTCACAACATTCTTTATTCTTAACTGCTATCAGTCACAACATTCTTTATTCCTAACTGCTATCAGTCACAACATTCTTTATTCTTAACTGCTATCAGTCACAACATTCTTTATTCCTAACTGCTATCAGTCACAACATTCTTTATTCCTAACTGCTATCAGTCACAACATTCTTTATTCTTAACTGCTATCAGTCACAACATTCTTTATTCTTAACTGCTATCAGTCACAACATTCTTTATTCTTAACTGCTATCAGTCACAACATTCTTTATTCCTAACTGCTATCAGTCACAACATTCTTTATTCCTAACTGCTATCAGTCACAACATTCTTTATTCTAACTGCTATCAGTCACAACATTCTTTATTCCTAACTGCTATCAGTCACAACATTCTTTATTCCTAACTGCTATCAGTCACAACATTCTTTATTCCTAACTGCTATCAGTCACAACATTCTTTATTCTTAACTGCTATCAGTCACAACATTCTTTATTCCTAACTGCTATCAGTCACAACATTCTTTATTCCTAACTGCTATCAGTCACAACATTCTTTATTCCTAACTGCTATCAGTCACAACATTCTTTATTCTTAACTGCTATCAGTCACAACATTCTTTATTCCTAACTGCTATCAGTCACAACATTCTTTATTCTTAACTGCTATCAGTCACAACATTCTTTATTCTTAACTGCTATCAGTCACAACATTCTTTATTCTTAACTGCTATCAGTCACAACATTCTTTATTCTTAACTGCTATCAGTCACAACATTCTTTATTCCTAACTGCTATCAGTCACAACATTCTTTATTCCTAACTGCTATCAGTCACAACATTCTTTATTCCTAACTGCTATCAGTCACAACATTCTTTATTCCTAACTGCTATCAGTCACAACATTCTTTATTCCTAACTGCTATCAGTCACAACATTCTTTATTCTTAACTGCTATCAGTCACAACATTCTTTATTCTTTATTCCTAACTGCTATCAGTCACAACATTCTTTATTCCTAACTGCTATCAGTCACAACATTCTTTATTCTTAACTGCTATCAGTCACAACATTCTTTATTCTTAACTGCTATCAGTCACAACATTCTTTATTCTTAACTGCTATCAGTCACAACATTCTTTATTCTTAACTGCTATCAGTCACAACATTCTTTATTCTTAACTGCTATCAGTCACAACATTCTTTATTCCTAACTGCTATCAGTCACAACATTCTTTATTCCTAACTGCTATCAGTCACAACATTCTTTATTCCTAACTGCTATCAGTCACAACATTCTTTATTCTTAACTGCTATCAGTCACAACATTCTTTATTCCTAACTGCTATCAGTCACAACATTCTTTATTCCTAACTGCTATCAGTCACAACATTCTTTATTCTTAACTGCTATCAGTCACAACATTCTTTATTCTTAACTGCTATCAGTCACAACATTCTTTATTCTTAACTGCTATCAGTCACAACATTCTTTATTCTTAACTGCTATCAGTCACAACATTCTTTATTCTTAACTGCTATCAGTCACAACATTCTTTATTCCTAACTGCTATCAGTCACAACATTCTTTATTCCTAACTGCTATCAGTCACAACATCCTTTATTCTTAACTGCTATCAGTCACAACATTCTTTATTCCTAACTGCTATCAGTCACAACATTCTTTATTCTTAACTGCTATCAGTCACAACATTCTTTATTCCTAACTGCTATCAGTCACAACATTCTTTATTCCTAACTGCTATCAGTCACAACATTCTTTATTCTTAACTGCTATCAGTCACAACATTCTTTATTCCTAACTGCTATCAGTCACAACATTCTTTATTCTTAACTGCTATCAGTCACAACATTCTTTATTCCTAACTGCTATCAGTCACAACATTCTTTATTCTTAACTGCTATCAGTCACAACATTCTTTATTCTTAACTGCTATCAGTCACAACATTCTTTATTCCTAACTGCTATCAGTCACAAAATTCTTTATTCCTAACTGCTATCAGTCACAACATTCTTTATTCCTAACTGCTATCAGTCACAACATTCTTTATTCTTAACTGCTATCAGTCACAACATTCTTTATTCCTAACTGCTATCAGTCACAACATTCTTTATTCCTAACTGCTATCAGTCACAACATTCTTTATTCTTAACTGCTATCAGTCACAACATTCTTTATTCCTAACTGCTATCAGTCACAACATTCTTTATTCCTAACTGCTATCAGTCACAACATTCTTTATTCTTAACTGCTATCAGTCACAACATTCTTTATTCCTAACTGCTATCAGTCACAACATTCTTTATTCTAACTGCTATCAGTCACAATTCTTTAATTTCGGACTAGCCGTTGTACTCATAGATATATAACTATGGTTTTACTGTATAGAATCTCGCTTTAAAAATTAATATCTCCGCCAATAAACTGATTTATAAAGAAGTTACGTGAAAATAAAATGGAATGGCCAGCCAGACCCGCCGCAGTGAAGGGCGATATCATTACACTTCGTTAAGGCTGGGGGGGGGGGTGGGGATGATCCCGTGCTAAATGCAGGGTTGTTAATATTGCAATATTGTCTTGGTATTGGTAGTATTGCCAATACTTTTTAAAGTATTGGTACGATATTGCAATACTTCTTGAAATTTTATATTGGTATTGGTATTGCCAATAATTATTTTTGATATTGGTATTGATTTATAACTAATACTAAAAGCAATATTCAATAAGTTCTCTACAACATTGGTTGTGAATAAAGCTGAATATAATAAATGTTTCTTTGGTGTCGCCATCTTGCGAGTGACATTGCCAAGCAATTTTTGAATGAGACTGAGCAATGAATGATAATAGAAATCATATATGATATCTGTGGCAATGAGCATTGACCAGTGAGTACTCCAAGTAAATTGATTTCTATGGAATTTGCTATTCTTTCCAAGCTTTTTTCCGGTTGCCTTAAATAATTTTCTTGAGTGTTTATTGTTATTTGCAAAGTATCGCCAGGCAGTTCACTTGGTATGGTGAAACCCGGTGGAATTCAATGTATGATGCTGTCACCAGAGTTTACAACGTTCTCTGTGTAAGTGACACGGAAGTTAAGTTTGACAAACTTTGTGATGAACTTGATATCAAAAGACTACAGCCTGTACAGAAAACGTTTGTTAAAGAGTATGTTGCTGTTATGAAGCCTGTTTGCTGTGCACTATATATTTTGCAGGGTGAAACTAAAAAAGACATTGTATTTGGGTTTCCTTTTACCAACACTTGTCGTGATGAAGGCTCAGTTAAAAGTGTCTCTTGATCAAGGAAAGAATGATCGGCTCGTAGTTTGTTCTTCATTAGCTTCATGTCTTTTGAATGCCATCGATAGAAGATTTGCAAACATGTTTGATAGCATTGATGCTCAGCTGGCATCCGTTGTACATCCCAAATTCAAGTTGGACTGGATGGATGATGATTTGCAGCGTTCGCATCTTATTGAAGTACTGAAGAGACGCGTTTCACAATCACCATTGGTTGCTACGACTGATGATTAGAAAGCAACGTCAGCTGCTGCTGCTGATGGTACAGATAATCAGCCAGACTTCTTCTCTGGATTGTCAGCCAGACGACATCGTGTGAATGATTCACCTGATGTGAATCAAGAAATTAATAATTACTTGGCAGACACTTCAGACAGTATTGCATCATTGGATGCCTATCCACATATCCGTAAAATATACATAGACCATAATACAGGACTTCCTTCAAGCGCTGCTGTTGAAAGGCTGTTTTCGTTAGGAGGACGAGTATTTTCCCCTCTTCGTTCACGACTGAGCAGTGCGCATACTTTTCTTCGCCTGGCTAAGTGGTGACTGCCAGTGAGGTGGCGTTACCCTGTGAGCTCTACTGGAATTCATCGTTAGTTTTCCAGATGTATTGCAATCCACTGACTCGGTCTGACTGCTTTAACTATATTGTGATGTTTAACGGTTTATGTATCATTTGCTTTTCTATGATATTCATTTGCTTCATTCATCCATTCATTCATCCGTCCATCCACTCATTCATTCACAATATATGTACAGCATACATATTAAAAAATCTTGTTGCTTAAGGACGTTAAGGTATGCCGATTTATTTAATAGTAGTTTATTATGTTGTCAAAGACTTTTGGATGCTTTGAGTGAAACTGATAAAGCAAGTGTTAACTATTGAAAAAAATTTGGTTAAAAATACATCATCTAAATCAGCCAAAAATGTTGTTATCGTTTATCGATGTAAGTGATATAGAGCAATGAATTGCGTATTCGCGTTTTATTCGTCGAATGACCCAAATATTGCTATTGGTATTGGCAATAATAAATAAATATTGGTATTAGTATTGCAATACTGGTTTTAAAATTGTATTGGTATTGGTATTGCAATACTGGTTTTAAAACTGTATTGGTATTGGTATTGCCAATATTTTTTTTTAGTATTGTTAACAACCCTGGCTAAATGATACAACAACTGGTTTATGAGATGGGACCCCCACATGCCGAAGGATTTTAGTATTAGAGGGCTCACAATTATAAGCGGTGGATGGACAGCAATACTGCCAGTGATCCCGAAATGTAGTTACCCCCCCCCCCCCACCCCCCAACAAAATAAATATAGGAACAGATCTGTGTACATGGGTTAAGATTAGGTCATCAGTAAATTTATAAACATTCACAATACTTTAACAAAACCTTTACACTATTTACACTGGTGCTCTAAAAATTCTGTATGTATAACAATATCATTCAAAACTGAACTAGTCATCAAGAAATACTTCAAACAAATCTAGACAACTGTAAAATATTTATTTTTATTATTAAATATTATAATTTTTTTTTTAATCTTTGGCCAGAGACAAAAAGTTAAACACGTTTCTCTAAGTGTAAAATGTGTTAAAGTGGCAATAAAATGTTGACATTTTATGAGTTTCTAGTTGATAAAAGCACGCTTGTAATGGTGATATAATCGACACAATTACTTATGCAGCTGAATGTACACAAAAAATACCTCTCCCCAGTCGTAAAATTACCATACGCACTCTCAAACCAAGGTTAGACACACTTATATTGTGCATGTAACTCTCTCTCTCTCTCTCTCTCTCTCTCTCTCTCTCTCTCTCTCTCTCTGTGATATATATTTTTTGTAAACTTACCTATCAGAAGATCTAATCGTTGGTTCTAAAAATATTTTAAACGAATCTTCAAAAAAAAAAAAAGACCCAAAAACAAAACGTTCCATCTCTGGGCCAGTTTAGTGCGATCCTGTCTGTATCTGTGTTTGTCCACATATCTGTCTGCATGTGTGAGTGTGCATGTGTGTATTTGTGTGTTTGGTTTAGTGTATATTTGTAGATACACATGTGTGCAGGCATGTATGTTTATCTATAATATAAATCTTTTTCCCTTCACTATCTGAGTTCAGAATTAGTTCATTATTTAACTTCATTACCTTAAATGTTAAACAATCTAAATTTAACTTCTTTACCCTATTTGTTAAACAATCTAAATTTAACTTCTTTACCCTATTTGTTAAACAATCTAAATTTAACTTCTTTAGCCTATTTTTTAAACAATCTAAATTTAACTTCTTTACCCTAAATATTAAACAATCTAAGTTTAACTTATTTACCCTAAATGTTAAAGAATCTAAATTTAACCTCTTTACCCTATTTGTTAAAAAATCCAAATTTAACTTCTTTACCCTAAATATCAAACAATCTAAATTTGACTTATTTACCCTAAATATTACATAATCTAAATTTAACATCGTTTTGCTCGTCATCTTCGGAGCAGACATGTACAAAAGTATTTCTTTTTTCATGTTAGGAAATCCTCCTCGGAGATACTTGATCAGATATTGATTTATGCACGTCAATAAAAACTTGATTAATTCATTTGTTTTGAATGTGAACATTTTTTTTCTTTTATAGGATATTATTAATTTTAAAAAAATATCATTATTTCATTCATTATTTAAGGACTAATCAATGTGACAATTTAAATGATTTATTAAAATCAATGTAACTGGCAGTAAAACGCGTATCAAGAGTTGGCAGATGGGTCTGCCACTTCTGTGCTGGGACACAAGTCTGGAGTACTTTCGGTATAGTTGTGGGGGAGGTATTTTTCAGACTAACACCAGTCAAGCAAGTGGAAACGAACAAGTTTTAATCATTTTAATTTTTTTTTTCAAATCACAGTATATAGGTTTATTTTTCTTCTTTCCTTTTAACTCTTGTAAGGACCAGTGCCGTAGCGAGCCTAACTCGAGCCCGGGACACAATAGCTTTTTAATACCTTTTTAGCGCCCCCACCATTCGAAAACCATGTAATATTATATGTAAAATATACCATTTGACGCCCTTTTGTAAGTAGCACCCGGGCATGATGCCCCCCTTGCCCACCCCTCGCTACGCCTCTGGTAAGGGCATAATGTCTCAATAGAATCGTGCCAGCTAACTCGGTTTAGGACAGTCTTCTTGAGCTGTGCCCATGAATACACTACCTCTTTAGATTCACTTTCGACTGTTCTTTTCCGTGTTTTTTTCTTTTCTACCTGTTTTTCTTTGCCATGTAGGTTCCATTCGTTGAAAAAGCTATTGACAGTGCGGACAGAAAAACCATATGGAAGCTGATGCTGAATAATGGAGAACCGTCGAAATTTATCAGGTTCATACATAAACTAAATGAAGGCCCCCCCACCTGTTATTATGTGAAAAACTGACAAACCCATTCCAAATATTGGCTTATATCAGTATGTATTTTATTTTTGTTCACACAGGTTGTCATACAAGAAAATGTGCAATAGTTTGTGTGTGCTATCAAATGTATGATATATATCTCTATGTTGAATTTATAGAAACACTACATAGGAAGTCCAAAATGATCTAGCCTTAAAATTTAAATTTCTTTTTACAGACTGATTAAAGAAATTGTTTTTTCCCCTGTAATTAATCAGTTTACATATTTTCTAGATATTGGCAGGAAAAGTTTAACACGATCATCAAATATCTAACGTCAGCATTTTATACAGATAAGTAAAATCGACAATCAACAGAACAACTTTGCGCGTTTTTTTTTCAATATTAATCAAAACTAATAATATATTCCTTATCTTTTTATTGTTTTTCAAGTGTAGCGTGGAGTTATAAGAAAGTTGTCCACTAATGCAATAAATTTTCAAAACCATTTTTTTTTAAAGATCAATTGTGACACAAATGAAATTATCTTAAATAGATATTATCAAAAACCAAATTTTAATAAACCAATGCTAACCACATACAACCAATAAACCAATGCTAACCACATACAACCAATAAACCAATGCTAACCACATACAACCAATAAACCAATGCTAACCACATACAACCAATAAACCAATGCTAACCACATACAACCAATAAACCAATGCTAACCACATACAACCAATAAACCAATGCTAACCACATACAACCAATAAACCAATGCTAACCACATACAACCAATAAACCAATGCTAACCACATGCAACCAATAAACCAATGCTAACCACATACAACCAAAGTTTCCTGTTTATTTATTTTTCATTTATTTGTAGCTTAAAGTTTAATCCTTTGTAGATTTGTAACCCCTTTTAGTATTGCATTTACTTAATTAGACCTTTCTCGACACAAACTTTAATTAATTCATAATTTCTTGATTTAAAAACCCTTATGTATTAAATCTAAGTAAAGAGATTTTTACGAGACAGGTAATGATATGATTTTGATGGCCTAAGTAGGTCAGACAGTTTACTGAGCCGAAACATGCCTGCTGGCGCTTCGTGTAGATTTAATACGTTTATCACAAGTTTGACTTTTATTGCGGTGTTCTGTCACTCGTTATCACACTTTTAACCTGGAACACTCGCCCTGCAAGGGTGAGAGGTGGCCCGCTTTTATCTTCTTTTTTTTCGTTCTTGGACACCTGTGAAACGGGACGCCAGTACGCGACACCCTACGCCGCCCGACTTCAAATCTTTCCCTTATTATTAGTGTACAAAACTTGGAGGGACTCCGGGGGCCGTTACGATCTTCCACTTGTTGGTTGAACCGTTACTGGTACCTTAGCTTTGCCATGGTGCTCTGCCGATGGTACTGTTATTTCCGCACCTCCCTTGATTTACGTTCGCGGCTGAAGCTGGTGCCCTCACCCTGGCAAAGGTTAAAAGTTTCGTGGCATGAGAAATTATTTTTTTTAATATAAAAAGGCAAACTAGACGATCACCAGGGCACCCCCACCCACTGCATTAATCCCGATCAAATATGTTGATTTAAGGCCACCCTACACCTACTTTAAACTACGGTCCTTAAATAACTCCGAAAGTCTGCCTAGGGCTCCCAAAAGTTTAAGAACGGCTCTCGGGCTAATGTTTCCCTTACATCGAATTTGAGGCTCGTGAGTCTTGAGAAGTTCCACTGGTTTCTCTGAATGAATAGTACCACTACCCGGTTCCTCCGAATGAGCAGTGCCACTACCAGGTTCCTCTGCATTAGCAGTGCCACTACCAGGTTTCTCTGAAAAAACAGTGCCACTACCCAGTTTCTCTGAAAGAACAGTGCCACTACCAGGTTTCTCTGAAAGAACAGTGCCACTACCCAGTTTCTCTGAAAGAACAATGCTACTACCCAGTTCCTCTTAATCTACAGTGCCACAAAAGTTCATACATTTCAAGATGGAGGCACGACACGCCCCATAAATATTAATATTGTTTTCGAAAACGAATATTTAAAAAAAAATTATTATGTCACTACTATGTCTCAAACTTCAATAATAAAAAAAAATGTCTCTAACCCTGTTATCCCCACATTTAAAATTGTGTAATTATGGATGACATGATGTAAAACGAAGGTTTCTTTTTTCCAGCGGGGGTGAAGGCAGGATATCCTGTTGTATTCAAATACATCTCTATCATAGATGTAACGTGAATGTATAAATCAACAATTATTCATGTCTGTTTTTATTGTTTATTCCTTTCTTTAAAATACTAGTATCATCCTAAGAGACTTTGATACTTATGTTTTGTCAAGCGAACACTTTGATAAGGTAATGGATGACACGTATTCTAAAATTCGTTCTCTTATTTTTTTTCTCGGTCGCATTTTTTTTTTTAAGTCGACGTTTGCTTCTATCTTCACATAAAACTGAAATGAGACCCGGATGTTTCAAGGATTATAAAACAGACTTTTATGTCAATTTGATTTCGACTTCAATTAGATCGCGAGATAGAAAAGATCCTGGTCGATTTTTTGAGAATGAGATCATTACATCCTTTGTTAATCTCTGAACATTCATCATATAGACGTTTGAATCAATCAAACACACACATATACATATTTTGATGCAAAAATATTGACCTAATTTATTCTCTGCAGCATATAGAAACTAATGGTTACATAAATTATTACCAATACATTAGTTGTTGACTTATTTCGTTCGCTTTTTTTAAAGCTTAAATGTAGAGATTATTTAATGACGAGATTAATTTCATCTAACAATACACACTTATTTGAAAATGACACGTCTCGCTGTAATACACTAATAACATTGTTTTATAAGAAAATATAATGATTGAAAATAATTTGTGTGCATGTGTGTTTAAAGACAGAGCCGCAGCCAGGAATTCCATGACAAACTATGTCACGATATGCCTTTTGAACCTACTTACCCCAAATTTTGAAACAAAATTAATAAAATAAAAATGATTCGAGATCAAGGGGGCCTAACTCCCAAGGCTTCAGACCCTTGATAGGAGCTCAGTTAGTCTATTCGGCCCTTCTCAGTACTTCATTTCAGTTGTTCTTCACTAAATGTTGCTCAATTGACTATCGTGTGGCTCTTATAGTATTTGCACTGTACCAGACTGACGTTGGCTCTCTCATTTACCCACACCCGTGGCAAAGTATATGTCATGTACATTCGTAGCCCACGATGCTCCACGAACCACGGTTAAGGAACCACTGAACAACAAACGTTATGTTCACCGGATCCTGTACCTACAGACCATCCTGTTGAAAATAACCCATTAAACTCAGTATTCGTGATTTCCATAATACGAAAAACAAAAGGTCGCGCCCATAGGTCGGATGTCAACATTTTGTGAAAATTTAGTTCATAGTAATGTAACCAAGCATCATTCAGTGATACATGTAAATTTAGTACATAGTAATGTAACCAGCCATCAGGCAGTGATACATGTAAATTTAGTTCATAGTAATGTAACCAACCATCAGGCAGTGATACATGTAAATTTAGTTCATAGTAATGTAACCAACCATCAGTCAGTGATACAAGTAAATTTAGTACATAGTAATGTAACCAACCATCAGTCAGTGATACATGTAAATTTAGTTCATAGTAATGTAACCAACCATCAGGCAGTGATACATGTAAATTTAGTTCATAGTAATGTATCCAACCATCAGTCAGTGATACATGTAAATTTAGTTCATAGTAATGTAACCAACCATCAGGCAGTGATACATGTAAATTTAGTTCATAGTAATGTAACCAACCATCAGGCAGTGATGCATGTAAATTTAGTTCATAGTAATGTAACCAACCATCAGTCAGTGATACAAGTAAATTTAGTACATAGTAATGTAACCAACCATCAGTCAGTGATACATGTAAATTTAGTTCATAGTAATGTATCCAACCATCAGTCAGTGATACATGTAAATTTAGTTCATAGTAATGTAACCAACCATCAGGCAGTGATACATGTAAATTTAGTTCATAGTAATGTAACCAACCATCAGGCAGTGATACATGTAAATTTAGTTCATAGTGCTGAAAATTTGTAGTGCTTCTAGACTTACATAGGATAATGAGGCAACATGAGCACAGGACATCTGCAAAGTAAGAGAGCTGGTTACTGATGTGCTACATTTTTTTTTTAGAAAATCTTGAAGTCACATCATTGATATTTATTTTCTGATTATTTTAATTTCACTCACAGATGGCTTGGTTGTGCTTTGGTTAAGAGTCCAATCGGCATGTTATAGGGTACGGGTTCTTATCCCTTTGAGTTCAATTAAATTCCTTTTTTTTATTGAGTTTCCCGTTTCCGTTTTCTTTTTCGTTCGTCTTTGGCTGCTTGATCATCAGAATCTTCCAGGTTCTGATCAGTTTTCCTCTTCACAAATTTCTCCATGCTACTAGCCTTGGACATTTTATTAATGTAAATATTGATAAACACATGACCAACAACAGTTTAGTCCCGTTGACTCAGATCTCACACGGAAAAAAAATTGGAGACAATGTTTCAGAGTAGAGACTGTAGAGATGGTTATAGAAGGTATCTATCTGTAGAATATGTCACATTCAGATGACGAAAGCTCACATTTCTAAAAATTAAATCGACGACAATAATAAAACAAATCTCATCAAATATTTTGAATTATTTAACAACATTTTAAAAAGTATTTGTTACATAAGCAAGTCATATAACAACAGATCAGCATAAATAGGTTCATCGCTAGAATTTCGCACCGTTCCATCGATGCGTTAGCGAATAGTCCCTATTATCGCTCTGGCCTATTTTAATATTAAAATTTACAAAAAAATCTACTTCCAACCAAAACAATATGTGGGTGTCATTTTGAAATAATATGCGAAGTGTATACTAGCAATTTGATATCAAAAACTTTTGTCTAAGATTATTTCTAGGCCAATCTAGGCTTAGATTTAGATCTAGGCTCAGTAAGTAAGGTATATTGCCAAGATGACATGACCCAAAAACGGACAGCACAAGTATATGTAGTATGCAGTCTAGTTCAGACTTCAAACGAAAATATAATGAAATACCAGCGAAGTTTTCAATTCTACACATTGTTGTCTGTGCCTGAAACATTGACATAGCTAGTATTTTTTCTTTAGCTAAAAGCTAACCAATCAACAAACCAGGCAATACTTAATACAAGAAAAATCACTACTTTCCTTGACTTGCCCACGGACCCCCTAGAAGTTCCCCACGGACCCCCAGGGGTCCGCCCGACCGTCGGTTGAATGAAAACTTCTGCTTTATAGAATCAAAAGATAAACATCATTCTTACAGGAAGGACTTTCTTACCTGAGCCACTTCTTCAGTCGTGGCTGTCTGGGTCGATGATACAGGATGAAAAGATAAACATCATTCTTACAGGAAGGACTTTCTTACCTGAGCTACTTCCCCTGTAGTGGCTACCTGGGAGTGTGTGGGTACAGGATTAAGAGGTAGCAAATTTGTCAGTAAAGGGTGAGGGGGGATATATCATGTATCGTAATAAGTCATGATAAGTACATTCTGATATGTTACAGATTTAAATAAACATATATCAACCATTGTAATTTGGGCTGATTTTTTTTTTAAATGTGAGTTTTGAATGACTGAATGATGATTGGTTGACATTACGACTGTGAGAATTGTAAAGCGTGGCACTTATTACATAATCAACTCATTGACAGTTTTGAACTGCCATTTCTATAATCTCGCGAGAGGCTGCTGTGGCCTTTTAGGGGCTACTGAAATAATATATCTAGCGAGAGACTATATAATCTATATCTATATCCAGAACTAGATATTTTTATGACTCGTCTAGACTCTAGACGAAAGAAAAATGCTATCTTTCTTAAAGGATTTTTTCTTGTTCAGTTTGATATACAAATTTTAATAATTCATTACATATATTAACATACATGTATTGAAAAAGTTTGCAGACCAGGTAACCTGCATTCAAATCTGCTCATATGGATAGGTAAACTAGACAACCGCCTATGGCTACACCTTTCAAAGCTCTCTCCCCCTGTAAACATTTCTTTTAAATCTGATGCTTAGGGCTCCGACAGGTACTTTTGCCATGGACCCCTCTTCCCGACCCTGAGAGTCTATGCCCTCTGCTCCCAAAAAAAGGACGGCCACCTCATGCCCATTCGTTGAGGGAATTCCCGCACTTCAAGATTTTTGTTTTACCTAATTATAACAAAACTTTTTGTTCTAGGCCTCATATATGACCTTTAACCTAGCCCCACAAACGACACACACACACACACAAAGCTCCGCTCACTGAGAAAACTTAAGAATGGTTCTACATGTCGATCGGGTTTATAAGTACATACAGGGTGAGTGAAAATGGGTACAAAGTGATTCGATCTTAGAAAATAAAGAGCTTTTTTGTGAAGCCAATAGAATGAAAGAAATGGGCATTGTCCAGCAAAGCGTCAAAATGTCTATCTGTTTGGGTCAAAATGTCTATCTGTTTGGGTCAAAATGTCTATCTGTTTGGGTCTTTGCGAAGCATTCGGAACCAATGAAAACTAATAAAGGGTGTATTAAGTAGGAGAGATGAAAAATTTCAGTTTTTTATTTGAAGGAGAGATGAGTAAGTTACGATTGTAATAAGAAAGTGAAATGGACAATTTTTGTTTGTATTAAGTCGGAGAAATGAACTAGTTCGAAGTGTTTTAAGTCGGAGAATTGAACAGGCTCTTTGTGTGTTAAGTCGGAGAAATGAACAAGTTCTTTGTGTGTTTAGTCGGAGAAATGAACAAGTTCTTTGTGTGTTAAGTCGGAAAAATGAACCAGTTATGTGTGTATTAAGTAGGAAATATTAATAAGTCTTTTTTTTAGTTTGTTGTATATTATAAATTTCCTAAATTAAGGAGGGCGATTTGAAGGGTATGTGTGAGGGCTTATGTGTGTGTGTGTGTGGGGGGGTGCCTATATATGGAGGTCTATTTGTGAGTTCCTATTATGAGGTCCTATGTGTGGAGGTTTATGTGTGAGGCCCTATGTGTGGGGACCTACGTATGTAGGCCTATGTGTGAGGCCCTATGTGTGGGGTGCCTATGTGTGGTGTTCTATGTGTGAGGTCCTATGTGTGGGGGCCTATGTGTGAGGTCCTATGTGTGGTGTTCTATGTGTGGAGGTCTATGTGTGAGGCCCTATGTGTGGGGTGCCCATGTGTGGTGTTCTATGTGTGAGGTCCTATGTGTGGGGGCCTATGTGTGAGGTCCTATGTGTGGTGTTCTATGTGTGAGGTCATATGTGTGGTGTTCTATGTGTGGAGGTCTATGTGTGAGGCCCTATGTGTGGGGTGCCTATGTGTGAGGTCCTATTTGTGGGGGCCTATGTGTGGGGTGCCTATGAGTGGGAGCCTATGTTTGAGGTCCTATGTGTGGGTTGCCTACGTGTGGAGGTCTATGTGTGAGAACCCTATGTGTGGGGGCCTATGTGTGGAGGTCTATTTGTGAGGTCCTATGTCTGGGGTGCCTATGTGTGGAGGTCTATTTATGAGGTCCTATGTCTGGGGTGCCTATGTGTGGAGGTCTATTTGTGAGGTCCTATGTCTGGGGTGCCTATGTGTGGAGGTCTATTTGTGAGGTCAATGTGTGAGGTCATATGTCTGGAGTGCCTATGTGTGGAGGTCTATTTGTGAGGTCCTATGTCTGGGGTGCCTATGTGTGGAGGTCTATTTGTGAGGTCCTATGTCTGGGTTGCCTATGTGTGGGGGCCTATGTGTGAGGTCTATGTGTGAGGTCCTATGTGTGGGGGTCTATGTGTGAGGTCTATGTGTGAGGTCCTATGTGTGGAGGTCTATTTGTGAGGTCCTATGTCTGGGGTGCCTATGTGTGGAGGTCTATTTTTGAGGTCCTATGTCTGGGGTGCCTATGTGTGGAGGTCTATTTGTGAGGTCCTATGTCTGGGGTGCCTATGTGTGGGGGCCTATGTGTGGGGTCTATGTGTGAGGTCTTATGTGTGGGGGTCTATGTGTGAGGTCTATGTGTGAGGTCCTATGTGTGGGAGGCTATGTGTGGAGGTCTTTGTGTGGTGTGCCTATGTTTGTGGGTCTATGTGTGAGGTTTATGTGTGAGGCTCTGTGTGTAGGGGCCTATGCGTGAGGTCTATGTGTGAGACCCTATGTGTAGGGTGCCTATTTGTGGAGGTCTATGTGTGAGGTCCTATGTGTGTGGGTGTCTACGTGTGGAGGTCTATGTGTGAGGCCCTATGTGTGGGGGCCTATGTGTGGGGGTCTATGTGTGAGGCCCTATGTCAGGGTTCCTATGTGTGGAGGTCTATGTGTGAGGGCCCTATGTGTGGGTGGCTATGTGTGAGGCCCTATGTGTGGGGTGCCAATGTGTGGAGGCCTATGTGTGGGGCCCTATGTGTGGGTGCCTACGTGTGAGGCCCTATGTTTGGGGGCCTATTATTGGCCTTTGTTTGAGAGCCTGTGTGTGAACTCCTATATCTGTTGACATAGGTTTGTAACGTTCATATTCTAGTGTGGGTGTTCCTTGTGGAATATTCCTATCCAATTTAAAATTACATAATGGAACATTTAAATTATATGTTTATTTTAAACCCAGAAATTATTTGAAGCACAACCTCCTACACTTCCTAATATTTATTTGTAATCACTTCTAATTGAGGGTATACACTCAAACGTTTAGCCTAGAGCCAAACGACTCAGAATTCTTTTTTTTTAAATCCGGCTGAGACCTAACCCTCTCTAAATTTGGGGAAAATTTTCGATAAGTAAAAAGGCGGCAAAAGCGGAACTGAAATTTTGTTTCAAGGATGTCCAGTGTACTCATGGACACTTAAAGTAATTATAGAATGAGGCCCACCCACTTTCGTCATCAAATGATCCAACTCAAAATAGTTCCTGGGTAACGCAGGTCACAAATTGTGTTTTTTTTAGTTCAGAGGCTGGGATAATGAATCATTCACCTGAGTGATTCGATTCCTTTACACTGCACTTTTTTTTTTTATTTGACTGATAATTTTACGATTACTCGTGACAATCAGAGGCGGATTTAAGTCGGTGGAGGCCACAGGCACATCAAAACATCGACCACGAATACAGATAATCAGTAAATAAATCCCCGCTAATAATATTGTAAATATTGTATATATATATATATATATATATATATATATATATATATATATATAGGAATGATCATTATAAATAAACAAGCCAGTAATATAGTATTGTTACACAATGAAAAACTGCACTACCATTTGAGTGTCTCTGTGTGTGTTTAAGTGTACCAGAATTTCCATTGTTCAGTAAAGTAGCTAAGTAACTTACTTATACAAATGAAAAACTTTCCTATGGTTGGGGAGGAATTCCATTTAACGGAGCTCTACCGAATTTTTTTTTTTTTTTTAAAACTACATGATGCAATACTTTTAATAATTTTATTAAATTTCTTTTTACTGACTTTTTATCTTTTCGTTTGAGCACATCAACTTGATTAATTGAAAGTTAAAAAAAAAAGTTTGAGCGATCAGGAAGGGGGAAGGGGGGAGGAGGGTGTCACATGGCGCCCCGATTCCCCGAGTAACGCTGGGTATTAAACAGCTTTTTTTTTTAAACAATTTTTGGAAATTTAGTAAAATGAATAAATAAATACAATTGTTAGACAAGAGTAACATCCAGTGGGATGTAATTTGACGAGAATTTTTTTTTGTTCAGAAATGGATGAGAAAGAAAGTTATGCTTGCATTTCTTCAAAAGGTTTCCTGTGTTTTTCTGTGTATGTATGGCTCAATATTTTAATAACAAATTAAACAAAATGTAGTATATGTTCGTTGGGTTTACGAAACTACACACGTATACTATTGTCCATGGGCGCAACCGATGTACGGGTCGTACGGGTCCGGACCTTACCAAAAATCAAGCCATTGGTTTTCGACCCTACCAAAATTTGGGGGCAGACGTACCAAATATTTTACTACGTAAAAATGTTCATCTTCCCTAATATTTTGGACCCTACCAACTTCAACATACTGGTTTCGCTCCTGCTAATGTCTAAAAATGAAATGGTATATAACATTGTACCCTAATATAACATTGTACCCTAATATAACATTGTACCCTAATATAACATTGTACCCTAATATAACATTGTACCCTAATATAACATAACACTAACAAAAATCACATGTTACATAAATATTAAATAATTATAAGGATCTCTAATAATCGTAATAATTTCATTAAAATTAAAAAATGAATAACGTGGAGTCTTCCATAAATTTCTATGGGGCCTAAACATTTAGATGCACAAAGACGGCAACGCCTCTGAAATGGTTTAGTGCAACTTATAGATAAAAGCCACCAGATATTCAAAAAATGATTCGAATCACTGGGAAATAAAGATAGTGATCTAACTCACTCAGTTCGCCTTACGCCTGTTAGAATCAGCCATGCGTGAAAGCCTCACTTCTCGACCATGCAGATAAAAAAGTATATAAGTCTGAAAGAAATGAGGATTTGACACAATCCACCAGAGTCTATCAACAGTTTGATCAATCAGTCGTATTGCATCAGCATCAGCAACAGGTCAACACATCTGACAGTGACACTGTATTAATAAGACGTAAGTCATTTCATCTTAATATTTACCTGTTTGTTTGGCATTCATTAATATTTGCCTAGTTACCTGATTTTTAAATACATTTTTCTCTGAGGTCAAATCTAGATTACCGACTTAAATCATCCGAAGAATAATAACTGAAAATTAATTACGTTGTTAATTTGTGTGTTTTTCTTAATATTAACATCACTACACTGAATTGATTCCCTTGTTTTTTGTTTGCAGGTAAACTTCTTAGAAAATGTTTCATCTCTTCTTGTTAACTTCACTTCTCGTTCAAGTGACACCATTACCTACTAACGTTGTCAACCGATGCCCCCAGCCAACAGCTTTAGAACCGTTGCCTCCCGTATTTTTCTACGGGCATCCCGACGACTGCCAGTATTACTTCCAATGTTCTTTCGGAACACCTTACCTTATGCCCTGTCCGGCACAGACCAGCTTCAGTGAAGTCCTGCAAGTCTGTGTACACAGATACTCGCCAGAAGACACGTGTGCTCGTAAGTAAATACAATGTCTAGATTTAACGTGACTAGGTGTGAGGAAACCTGGGTGCAGTCGGGGCCCGCGAGTCTCAAAAAAATTCACATTTTCAATAAAATGTTAAACTAACGAATAATAGAAATGGGTTGAAACGTATTAATTCAATTCCTAAGTCGGTATAGGAATCGGGGATGAGATTAAAATTATCAAATGCCAGTAAAAATACACAATTAGGTCAAAAAAAGCTCCTATTTCAAAGTATACTCTTGTTGGTAGTGCGGTCCGAATGTTACTAAGACGTGAACCTTTATTTTCATGTTTGTTTGACCTCCAGTTATTTCAACATTGCATGCTATTTCTAGGTTTCAATTGAATTTGTTTCAGAATTACAAGTACACTTAAATGCAAAACAATCATTTGAACAGACAATCATAGAGAAACAATTGAAACAGTGGCTATCAAACTTTTACGATTTAAAAAAAAAACCTACTGAGAAACTCGAAATGTTCTTGCGACCAAATCCATAAATAAAATAAAATGATAAAGGAAATAATCTCAAATATAAATTGTATATTTACTCGATTTAGCAATTATTATAATTTTGAGAACCGATGCCTTAAGAAATGACACATGAATCATCATATATAATTAATAATACTCATTTCCAGTTTGCGTTAAATCGAAAGTAAAGAATTAATACAACAGTATTCCAGTTTAAAATACAACCATGAAAAAAATCGGATCTGCCCGAAACCAAAAAAATAACCTAGCCTACCGATCAAGCATAAGGGGATATAACTCTATGCAAAGGTTTTGCAGGGTACAGCTAGTATATGATTATTTTCTCCTTAAAAAAAAAAACTGTTTACTTTGAAACCAAAGTTTTAACTATGAATAAAGCATTTCACAACACTCAACTTGGCAATTCAACATTTTTAACAGCTAACGGGGGCTAATTTTTATTTACCAACGCAATGTGATTACCATGCAGTAGATATGGGGATGGTAAGTAGTGAGTAAGTAAAGTTCCCTTAGCCCTAAAGGACCATCGGGGCAGATGAAGTGTAGAATATGGGGATGGGGGACCAGATTAAAAGTTAGTTCAGTTTTCATTCAAAAATTATGGAATGCAATAAACCCTCCCCCCCCCCCACCAACTGATACTCTCTCGCTCTCTATTTGATTTGTAACACACAACATTATCTTATTTTTTTATTTTTCTCAGAGCAGAATGCAGCGCGTGAGTGTACAAGGGGCGCCTCCATTCTAGCAGACGGGAACAACTGTCACAGATTTTACAACTGCTCCCAACCCACATCGACATTTGTAGGGCTGGGGTCGTACCAAGATGAATGCCCGTACCCGCAGTGGTTCGACTCTACCGACAACACATGTAAACATTACTCACAGGTCACGTGCTCAAACAGGAAGCAGGTCAAAGATAAATGTGAGAAACAATATGGTTTAACTATATATTTATCATAAATGATCTTTTAGGGGCGTCACCAGATGTACGCAGGGCACTAGACACTTTCTTATTAAAAAAATAGTCAATATCCAACATTTAATTTTGTAACAGTTGGGTGAAAATAATAATGTCAAAGGCATTATCGCTATCCCGATAGGCCTTCACAGTCAACAGACAGACAGAGCGGCATATACATTATTTTCAATGTAGAATAAGTCATTGCAAATAATTTTACTGTTTATAAAATTACTTTTTTGAAAAATATGATTTGAAAAAAAAAAAGATTACATCGACGTGTACTTTATTCCAGGTGACTATACTTTTATTGATGTGTACTTTATTCCAGGTGACTATATTTACATTGATGTGTTCTTTATTCCAGGTGACTATGTTAAAAACTATCAATGCTTTGATGCTCAACACTGTGTTCCATGTTCCTCAATATTTCCTTCCTGCATAGGTCGTCAAGATGGTATTCAGGTAAATATACATTTATCGAAATATTATCGTGTTTGCGTACGTGTCCTATTGTTGGACTGTGGAATATTTCTAATGTATCCTCTCTTTGTGTACTTTGTCAAATATTCCTAATTTTTTTGTTTTAGTTACAATAAGGCAGCAATACTAACCTACACACGAATACGCACTGTCGTATAAACATTTTTTACAAACTATTTTATAAACGGCTTTTTTGGTGAAACAATATTTTTATTCCTTTAGAACAACAGAATAATATAGCCCCCACCCCCCTTTCACTCTCTTCAGATATATAAATAAATAAATAAATAAATAAATAAATATATATATATATACTTATAAGACGCATTTGTTGTCTGTCTGTCTGTCTGTCTGTCTGTTCCCTTATAACTCAAGATCCAGAAAACCAAATAACGTGAAATTCGGTACACATACACATAATTACATGGGGAAGGTTATAGGACAGGTTTCGTTTCATCTCGATGGGTAGTTTAATTGTAATTAATTTTTTTTTATTTTAGTATTTTACTATATTAAAGTAATCTCGACGGCGCCATAGATAAAATTCC
Organism: Bulinus truncatus; assembly: GCA_021962125.1. Classification (NCBI taxonomy): domain Eukaryota; kingdom Metazoa; phylum Mollusca; class Gastropoda; family Planorbidae; genus Bulinus; species Bulinus truncatus. The sequence continues at coordinate 2,625,805 of JAGDYQ010000113.1, forward strand.
TCTGTGACGTCATTTCCCTATGATACATTTTTAAAAGAGGGGTAACTCCGGGAAACCCCAATTGTAAACATGATGAAATCAACAGTCATATCTATTTACCTATCGTTTTATGTATTCGGAAGATTAAAATTAAAGGTGCACCGAAATACGTTAATTAAAATGTTTCTGTGACATTATTAACATTATTAATACAATCTCAATGCGTAGTTTAGTTGTGATTAATTATTTTAGTATTTTACTATATTAAAGTATTCACGGTATGGGATCGCCTTCACTATAAATAAAAATCGCGCACCAAGTGAATGTGTAATTGAACGGACGGAGAAGAAAGGGCTAGGGACGGGAAAAAAAAATATTGTTGTTGTTTTTTTTTTCATGCTGCAAGTACCCGGCTTTGCCCGGGATTAAAATAAGGTTTTCTGTTTATTTAAGAAGCGTAATTTGACGTTTAATTGTACAGAGAGAGGGAGGGGGGATATAGATAAAGAGAGAGGGGGCAGGGAGGGAGAGGGAAGTAGGGGGGCAGAGAGGGGGAGAGAAGGAGGGAGAGAGGTGGTAGGGAGGGAGATTAAGGGGGAGGGAGAGGGAGGGAGGGAGAGAGAAAGGGAGGGAAAGAGAAAGGAAGGGAGGGAGAGCGGGAGTAGGGAGGGAGAGAGAAAGGGAGGGAAGGAAAGAGAAAGGAAGGGAGGGAGAGAGGGGGAGGGAGGGAGAGAGAGGGTGGGAGAGAGGGAGAGAGAGGGTGGGAGAGAGGGAGGGAGAGAGATAAAGAGTGAGGGGTGCAGGGAAGGAGAGAGGGAATGAGGGAGGGAGGAAGAGGGAGAGATGTGGAGAGGGGAGGGAGGGAGAAAGAAGGGAGGGAGAGAGGGGTTAGGGAGGGAGAGAGAGGAGGGAAGGAGAGAGGGAGAGAGAGGATGTATAGATTAAATTGAAATACCTAAATGAGAGGGCGGCAAAATCGTCTACCGCCCTGGGCGGCCGATACCCACGCTACGCCGCTGTTGTGACCACTAGTTTAATGGTGGGTTCGTGAAATATTGTTTATTAAAATAATTACGGTATTTTCTACTTTCTTGGCATCCGTCTAACACAGTCATTGAATTGGTCTAGTGCAGTCATTGAAATTGTCTAGCACAGTCATTGAATTAGTCTAGTGCAGTCATTGAATTGGTCTAGTGCAGTCATTGAATTGGTCTAGCACAGTCATTGAATTGGTTTAGTGCAGTCTTCAGAGTGTGGGTGGCGACCCACAGTGAACTTCAGATGGGTCGAGACAATGTTTACGTTTATCATGAAAGTATCGACAGTCTATATTTGCATAATTAAAAATGTCTCAATAGTTCACAATAATTAAAAAAAAAATGGGTGCATCTACAAAATAAAAGGGGAAATCTATAAATACACAAATATCGACACTTTTATTTCTTTTTTTTTTTTACGGTTTTCTGTGTAGGTGGGTCGCGGAACCAAAACTGTTGTCCAATCCTGAAGCGTAAAGGTTTGATAGCCACTGGTCTAGTGCATTAAATTGTTCTGAAAGCTTGATATTATTTTTGAACTGTTCATATCTAAGCACCTCTTGGACGTCCGCAAACACTACATGTTTTATAACTTCTGTGACTTGCATTCAACAGTGCATACATGAGCATCTCTTGGACATCCTCTGGGATCATTCAACCCGGCGTCTCGTGTCTGACTGTCAAGGACACAGTTCAACCCGTGTTCGTGTTCATGTTCATGCACTATGAAATGGACGACAATCAGCTCAGCGCCATCAGAGTCATTGGAGATGAGGAGACGGATCTGTTGAGGAAGATTAGTAGTAATTGCCTGTACACATCAAAGTGCGGTGGCTTCAATATAGTTCGGAAGCTTTCCAACGCCGTGAAAAACCGTTTGATCACCCTCAGAACAGTCACCGACATCGAAAACTGGCTCTTCCAACTGTGGGATCTGCCACACAATAAAAAATCCAAAGACCGGGGCAAAAAGTGCTCCAAGAGAAGCAAAAGCAGAAGAATAAGAGATCAAATAGTCGAAAGAAGTGCGTCTTCAAAAAGACGAAGAAGTAAAGTCAAATGAAGCAGAAGTAAATGCAAACGAAGCAGAAGTAAAGGCAAATGAAGCAGAAAATTGTCAGTTGTTTAATTTTTTTTTTCACGGTCCTTTTAAGGACCACAATGATTTTAGTTCTGAGGGATTTGTTTTCATTTAGACTTAAGTATAATGGATGTGTACAATACTTTCTAAAATTACACTTTGAAAAAATATTGCAAATATGCGGATTTTTTTTTAAAAGAGAAATATTCCATACCCCTAGCATGGGCGTCGCTAGGAATTGTCCAGGGGGGGGGGGCAAAAATTTTCCGGGGGGGGGGGCAAATAACAACTTTATGACATTTTTTTTAAATGTAAGGGGGGGGGGGCAAGTGCCCTCCCCTTGGCTACGGGGCTGCACCCCAGTTGTTTTTGTTACATGTTTTTGAACAAGAAAAATAGTTTTCAGAAATTACAAATATTGTATAAAAACATAACAAAAGAGAATGTCAAGAAATCTACTGGCATTATCAAGTGTATTTACTTGGGAATTAACTAAGGATGCTGGCGGAGGTGTAGGGTGAAGTGTAAGTGTAGGTGTAGGGTGGCACAATAGCTAAGCAATGATTGTAAAGTCTTGAGCTTGTGTTATACCCTTTATCGACTCCTTATTTTTAAGTACAGTAATATCGTTGAAGTACTACACCCGTACTTCCTCGCCAAGTCTATACACTCACACACCTTGCTCATGTTTTTCTATAATTTCACGCTCCTTCTGAGCACTGACATTCCACTCGCTTTCTTGTAGCCCATGGTTATAAAAAAAATGGGATAAATTAATATAAATAAAAAAAAGCACAAAACGCGAGCTCAACTTATCAAAGATACTTCAACAGCGAGGCAATCAAACAGAAACGGTGCGTGAAACCGCTAGACGCAAGAGGCGAACTTTGTTGTCGTGTTCAGCTCGTATTCCAAAGTTGAGTCGTATTTCAAAAGTGAAACATCCCTCGCTCGGCGGCTCGTATCTCGTAAATTTCGTATGTTAGGGCACTCATATATCGAGGTACCACTGTAAATATATATATATATAGGGGAGAGAGGGGGCAGAAGTTATCAAAGTAAAAATTGATCAAAGTTAACAAATAATAATTAATTGTCACCCTAATCGGTGGTAATTAGTACCAACTTTAGTACTAACTTTAGTACTAACTTTAGTACTTACTTTAGTACTAACTTTAGTACTGACTTTAGTACTAACTTTAGTACTGACTTTAGTACTAACTTTATTACTTACCTTTGTTCTGACTTTAGTACTGACTTTAGTACTGACTTTAATACTGACTTTAGTACTGACTTTAGTACTGACTTTAGTACTGACTTTAATACTGACTTTAGTACTGACTTTAGTACTGACTTTAGTACTGACTTTATTACTTACCTTTGTTCTGACTTTAGTACTGACTTTAGTACTGACTTTAGTACTGACTTTAGTACTGACTTTAGTACTAACTTTAGTACTGACTTTAGTACTGACTTTAGTACTGACTTTAGTACTAACTTTAGTACTGACTTTAGTAATAACTTTAGTACTGACTTTAGTACTGACTTTAGTACTGACTTTAGTACTGACTTTAGTACTGACTTTATTACTTACCTTTGTTCTGACTTTTGTACTGACTATTGTACTGACTTTAGTACTGACTTTTCACAGTTCTTGCTATATCTATATCGTTATCAAACTAACTCTGATCCTACTTAAGTCACGTGACTGTAAGAATCAGTTTTTAAAATGATCTCAATCTTGTTTTACAGCCCCACCCTAGTAAGCCGTGGAGTCCCGACTATATAGAATGCACTGACGAGAGAGTGTCTACCTTCACCTGTCCCTCAGTGCACGGCACCACAGGCTTCTTCTCCCCTGATAAGAACAAATGTGTGTCAATATACGAAGTGTCGCAGTCATTTTATTTTTTAGGACAGTTACCAAGCTGTCTGGGTAAGATGCCTGGAACCTACCCGGTTACGGCTGACCCATCCGTTTATTTCTCCTGTCCAGGCCCCGTAGTCGGCTACTGTCCAGATGGTTACATCTTCAAAGAGCTGGACCAGTCATGCCACCTTAAGTAGACCCGGGGGATGGAGGACTCTTTGGTGGTGTTTGTCGAGCCCGATTTGCGTGGTGAATGATTTGCCTATCAGCTATGTCTTCTGTAATCACTGTAAAACTACTATTATTTGTTCTATTTAGCTCAAGTGATAACATTTTAATCAGTTCGGGATTAAGAGTTTTTTTTCTCGTCTTGTGCATAAATTATAATGCGATATAACACAAGCTCACAAGTTTCTCGCGTGAAACAATCCAATCACACAGGTACTGGCAAATTACTTTCACCAACAATCCAACCACACAGGTACTGGCAAATTACTTTCACCAACAATCCAACCACACAGGTACTGGCAAATTACTTTCACCAACAATCCAATCACACAGGTACTGGCAAATTACTTTCACCAACAATCCAATCACACAGGTACTGGCAAATTACTTTCACCAACAATCCAATCACACAGGTACTGGCAAATTACTTTCACCAACTATCCAATCACACAGGTACTGGCAAGTTACTTTCACCAACTATCCAATCACACAGGTACTGGCAAACTACTTTCACCAACAATTCAATCACACAGGTTCTGGCAAATTACTTTCACCAACAATCTAATCACACAGGTACTGGCCAATTACTTTCACCAACAATCCAATCACACTGGAACTGGTCAATTACTTTCACCAACAATCCAATCACACTGGAACTGGTCAATTACTTTCACCAACAACCCAGTCTTACTGGAAGATTAGTTTTTTATACACATAAAAAAATTGTTTCTAACATTTTACTTAATATGGTCTACACTTTGAAAGATAATAAATAAACAGTACCTTTAATAAAATACAAACTAAAAGGCTTACTTTTATAAGAATTACTAGCTTTTAGCTAGAAAATAAACATGATAAAATATATTACATGCATTAGAACATACTCTTGTCTATTTCATTGCTTTATGAATGTTTATTTTATGCCGGTGCAATATATCCACTAAACTGTTAAAAAGTTGTTTTATTTTATTTAAATATTGTCTCTCTAAGTTGTGATTTATTTTTAAGTGGTGTTCTTGTATTTAAATCTTATATTCGAATGGAACAATTTATTTTAAGCAATTACATAATCTTTTGTGGACAGAAAATAAAAATAACTTCTTTGCTTATTTAATGATGTTTTCATTTATTATTATTATTTATTTATAGTTATAGACACTATCTATCTATCTATCTATCTATCTATCTATCTATCTATCTATCTATCTATCTATCTATCTATCTATCTATCTATCTATCTATCTATCTATCTATCTATCTATCTATCTATCTATCTATCTATCTATCTATCTATCTATCTATCTATCTATCTATCTATCTATCTATCTATCTATCTATCTATCTATCTATCTATCTATCTATCTATCTATCTATCTATCTATCTATCTATCTATCTATCTATCTATCTCAAATATGTATACAGGCCTAGTATGTGCAGGTGTACCCGAGACTTAGCGATGGGGGCCCACAGTGATGAAAGGGGCCCGGGGTATTACAGCTCGATGAGGCACACAATTGTACGTTACCATTATACATATAGCAGAACGTCTTTAAGCGACCCACATGGCATCCCCATCCAGGGGCCCAGAATATCGTTTGACACCCTCGTCTATATGTCTGAACGCTGTAAGAACATTGGAACGACCATTGGCTCGTCATATACAGTTTACTATAAGTCACAGTGAATCTAATACTAAACATTATGAAATGTAAACAAAGGAAGACAACTTATTATGGAAATTACTAAAATAAAAAAAAAAGTTTACTCCCTTTATCTGACACACTATTCACAAAGTGTTTCAATGTTGATGTTACATTCAATTTGATTCAAACATTACAAATGGAGGTTTGGCTTACTGTAAAGCCTCAATGTACATTTCTAAGGTGTTGTTTCTCTTCAAATTAAAAAGATCAACGATACAAAACGGTTTGATTTGGAAGTAAGTAAAAGAAATGATTCAAAGCATAACCTCCGCAAATCCTCCTACACGTTCTTTTATTCCTTGAAACTGAAGGATTAAGAAGAACAAAAAAAAAGCCAGTCACCTCGTACACATAAATCCGGTAAAACACCAAACCCTTTTAAAATTTGGGGAAATTTTCGATTAAAAAAATAAAGTGGAGCTGAAATTATTTCAAGGATATTAAATAAGCTCAGGGGGACAGGGTGTAATCATAGATTGCGGCAGGGGGACAGGGTGTAATCATAGATTGCGGCAGAGGGAAAAGGTGTAATCATAGATTGCGGCAGGGGGACAGGGTGTAATCATAGATTGCGGCCCACGTAAATGACCTAACAAGTTATGACTTTTCAGTGTCAAGGTGAACAATTCATTCACCTGAGTGATGTTATTCATTTACAATGCACTCTTTTTTTCACTTATATATTTTACTATCAGCGGCGGGTGAATGGCGGTGAATGGCCACGGATGCAGAATAAAACTGTAACCCCAGCTGCGTAACTGGCATTTGTAGAGCCTGGGGAAGACACTGGAGAAAATCTGGCCATATTACCTTGCGGAACAGTACTTTGTCAAAATGCCGCCTTTGGCTGACGACAAGGTAAGTCTAGGCCGGTGAGGCCCACCTCATCGCAAGCGACTAGTTACGCCACTGATAGACCCTTTAAACAATCACAGTTTTATTAAAGCGTCAGACAAGAATAACAAGCGAGCGGATTACATTTTGAGTATCGATAATCCAAGCTGTGTAACGATAATCCAAGCTGTGTATCGATAATCCAAGCTGCGTATCGACAATCCAAGCTGTGTATCGATAATCCAAACTGTGTATCGATAACCCAAGCTGTGGAGGTAGAATGCCTGGAACCTACCCTTTTAGCCAAGACCTGTCAGTTTATTTCTCCTGTCCAGGTGCAATGGTCGGCTACTGTCCAGATGGGTACTTCCTCAAAGACTGGACCAGTTGTGCCACTTGATGTAGACTTGGGATGTAACGAGTGGGTTATGGTCTTTAACATACTTCCACTAATACCCAATCAAGTGGATTATGGTTTTTAACATATTTCCACTAATACCCAATCAAGTGGGTTACGGTCTTTAACATACTTCCACTAATACCCAATCAAGTGGGTTATGGTCTTTAACATACTTCCACTAATACCCAATCAAGTGGGTTATGGTCTTTAACATACTTCCACTAATACCCAATCAAGTGGGTTATGGTCTTTAACATACTTCCACTAATACCCAATCAAGTGGGTTATGGTCTTTAACATACTTCCACTAATACCCAATCAAGTGGGTTATGGTCTTTAACATACTTCCACTAATACCCAATCAAGTGGGTTATGGTCTTTTAACATACTTCCACTAATACCCAATCAAGTGGGTTATGGTCTTTAACATACTTCCACTAATACCCAATCAAGTGGGTTATGGTCTTTAACATACTTCCACTAATACCCAATCCAGTGGGTTACGGTCTTTAACATACTTCCACTAATACCCAATCAAGTGGGTTATGGTCTTTAACATACTTCCACTAATACCCAATCAAGTGGGTTATGGTCTTTAACATACTTCCACTAATACCCAATCCAGTGGGTTACGGTCTTTAACATACTTCCACTAATACCCAATCAAGTGGGTTATGGTCTATTTGTATTTCTGTGTTTCACATAGGTTGGAATGTTACATCAAAACGAGAAATATGGAACTTCACCTCCTCAAGGCTGGTTGCTAATAGTATTTGTGCTACCTGCTTCTTATTTTCCTTCATTTCTCAAAGGTATCTTTGTGTGCCAAATTCTGTGGATGCTGATATTGACTTAAGAGATTTATAATATGAAATGAACTATTAATAAAACAGTTCACTTGTATCCCAACAATTTAAATACACGTATAGATATAAATACAGGCCGTAGCGTGCAGGGGGGGGGGCAGGGGGGCCGGGCCCCTGCATTTTGTCTGGCCCCCTCAGCTTATTTGTTCTACTTAGTAAAATGTATTACCTGCCCCCCCCCGCTATTGCCAGGCCCCTGCTGTAGAATTTTCACGCTACAGGGCTGTATAAATAAATATAGAGGTTTCAATAATTAGCTGGTTCACGCCATTCACAGTCACAAGCATAGCGGCCGTGACTTTAGACAGGAAACGTTCTGTAGACACAAACTATTTAAAAAAAAGTTACAAAAGTTTTAATCTACTTTATGAAAAACTTATCTTTTGGATTCCGGATATCTTCTATGTGTGATTTTAATTAAATCGAAATATAACTCTCAATGATGTATAA
>JAGDYQ010000113.1:2634753-2660334 GCA_021962125.1 Bulinus truncatus
AAAAAATGTCATATAAGAGGGGGGGCATTTGCTCCCCCCCCTTACATTTAAAAAAAATGTCATAAAGTTGTTATTTGCTCCCCCCCCCTTACATTTAAAAAAAATGTCATAAAGTTGTTATTTGCTCCCCCCCCCCTTACATTTAAAAAAAATGTCATAAAGTTGTTATTTGCTCCCCCCCTTACATTTAAAAAAAATGTCATAAAGTTGTTATTTGCTCCCCCCTTACATTTAAAAAAAAATGTCATAAAGTTGTTATTTGCTCCCCCCTTACATTTAAAAAAAATGTCATAAAGTTGTTATTTGCTCCCCCCTTACATTTAAAAAAAAAATGTCATAAAGTTGTTATTTGCTCCCCCTTACATTTAAAAAAAATAAATGTCATAAAGTTGTTATTTGCTCCCCCCTTACATTTAAAAAAAATGTCATAAAGTTGTTATTTGCTCCCCCCCCTTACATTTAAAAAAATGTCATAAAGTTGTTATTTGCTCCCCCCCCCTTACATTTAAAAAAAATGTCATAAAGTTGTTATTTGCCCCCCCCCACCCCCGGAAAAATTTTTGCCCTCCCCCCCCCCTGGAAAAATTCCTAGCGACGCCCATGCATACAAGCCAGTTTCGTACCGAGGACAGAATTTTCCATCGTCGGCTTGCACCCTCAACATGCTTTAATGCCCTTTCTGTGGCATCACTTACAGCCTGGGGGGGGCTATCAAAACGATTAAGGATGCTCCCCACCCTCCCCCATTTTGTTTAAAAATATTCCACCCCATGTTACCCCCTTCCCCCCGACTAGTGTGCACGTTGGACTTTTGTCAGGGTACCATGTCTATCTATCTATCTATCTATCTATCTATCTATCTATCTATCTATCTATCTATCTATCTATCTATCTATCTATCTATCTATCTATCTATCTATCTATCTATCTATCTATCTATCTATCTATCTATCTATCTATCTATCTATCTATCTATCTATCTATCTATCTATCTATCTATCTATCTATCTATCTATCTATCTATCTATCTATCTATCTATCTATCTATCTATCTATCTATCTATCTATCTATCTATCTATCTATCTATCTATCTATCTATCTATCTATCTATCTATCTATCTATCTATCTATCTATCTATCTATCTATCTATCTATCTATCTATCTATCTATCTATCTATCTATCTATCTATCTATCTATCTATCTATCTATCTATCTATCTATCTATCTATCTATCTATCTATCTATCTATCTATCTATCTATCTATCTATCTATCTATCTATCTATCTATCTATCTATCTATCTATCTATCTATCTATCTATCTATCTATCTATCTATCTATCTATCTATCTATCTATCTATCTATCTATCTATCTATCTATCTATCTATCTATCTATCTATCTGTCTATCTATCTATCTGTCTGTCTGTCTGTCTGTCTATCTATCTATCTATCTATCTATCTATCTATCTGTCTGTATGTATGTATGTCTGTCTGTCTATTGGTCTGTCTTTCTAATCTTAACTATTCTATCTCAGGAAATCTCTAACAATATTAATTGTTGAAGATATTTCGCTCTAACACATTTGACTTTCTGTCAAACTTTTGGTCCGCGATTAACAAATATGATATACATTTTTGATTTAACTGCAACACAACTCAATACACACACACGCACGCACGCACACGCTCACACACACACACACACATTTATATACAAGGCCGTAGCCGGGGGGGGGGGCTAGGTGGGCTGCAGCTCCCCCCCCCCCTTAAATTAATTCAAAAAATCAAATTTTATTATAAAATATACTGCTTTATCATTGCGTTCCAATTTTTCTTATATAAAACTCTCCGCAAAGCCCCCCCTCCCAAAGCAAAATCCTGGCTACGGCCTTGTATACGACATATATATATATATATATATATATATATATATATATATATATATATATATATATATATATATATATTATAAAGCTTTGATATTTACGTTATATTTTTGTAAAGCAGTTGTCAAAATCTCTCGTTTCTCACTTCCCAGCTCTCCCTCTTTCTTTCCTTTTAAAAAATGCTACATACACCCAGGAGGTGGATATTAAAAGTGTTCAGCCACAGTCCCAGTGAGAATGTAAATCAACTTCCCGCCATCGCCCCCCCACCGTTCCCCCCGCCTCCCCCGTGCCATCAGGCATGAGAAAAGTTTGCATGCTACTCCAGCAATGGACCGGTCGACCGATACTAAAACGATAAGTGAACTACTCAATCTGATCGAAAACTTTGTATCACCCCCTCCTTCCCCCACCCTCCAGCCGGCTATTGTGGCCTCTGTTAGGCACTAATTGTCCATTGATTGGACTTGGCGTGGTTCAATTTATAGACTGGAGTGACGCGAAGCACTTCGATCTCTGTCTTTTACCCAAAAAAAATTGGTTTGGCAATTCTGTAATTGTTTTTTTTTTTCAGGGTGGGGAAAAAATATGTGTGCGTGAAGAGTTGGAACAAACAGAGCTGTTCTCATAGCACCGAATGGTGAAGAGTTGGGGCAAACAGAGCTGTTCTCATAGCACCGAATGGTGAAGAGTTGGGACAAACAGAGCTGTTCTCATAGCACCGAATGGTGAAGAGTTGGGACAAACAGAGCTGTTCTCATAGCACCGAATGGTGAAGAGTTGGGACAAACAGAGCTGTTCTCATAGCACCGAATGGTGAAGAGTTGGGACAAACAGAGCTGTTCTCATAGCACCGAATGGTGAAGAGTTGGGGCAAACAGAGCTGTTCTCATAGCACCGAATGGTGAAGAGTTGGGACAAACAGAGCTGCTCTCATAGCACCGAATGGTGAAGAGTTGGGACAAACAGAGCTGTTCTCATAGCACCGAATGGTCATGGCACTATGTCTCATGACTCTGAATGACAAACAAGTCTATCAAAGACCATAGATATAAATAATTAGATTGCTTTATTATATCATCTTAGTCCTAATACACAAGTCCATGGAGATTCTGTCCTGTATGGGCCATGAATACGGGCTATGAGTATGGGCCATCATCATATTTTATTATGCAGCAAATTAAGTACACGGGCATACATCATTTACATGCAAGCTATTTCAACCAGTCATAAACGGGTTGATAATATTGTTAAAAATAAAAAAAAGTTTTTACATCAATTAATTTTTGCATTTAAATTAGTTTATGCACGGTAATTTATGTACATAAGTAGCTATAGACGGCACTTGACACTAAAACTGTGTTTAGGTCTTTACAACTTGATAATCTCAATACATATATACAGTGGCGCAACCAGGTCAAATCATCAATACATATTTTACTATATAAAGTTAGTAAAAAAGTCTGTCAAACTGTCTTTTTTCTATATGTGAGGGCCGCCCCCCCCCCCCCCCCCGCGTTTTGTCTGGCCACCTCTGCTTGATTGCTTTACTTAGTAACATTTATTTCCTGCCCCCCCCCTCTCCCCCGCTATTGGCCTAGCCCCTGCCGAAGAATGCCTGGCCCCTGCTGTAGAATTTTCACGCTGCGGGCTGTCTACACAAGTCAAGTCAGAGCACTTGTGTAAAAAAAATTCATGAAATGCACTGTAGTACAAGTTTCCATGACAGAACAACACAATCCTCATTAGCAATGTTTGGGTAAAAATACAAACAACAAACATTTGAAATGGACGGTTACGTTTTTTCTTAAATATCCACTCTGTAAAGAAAAAAAAATCAATTTCCATTTATTATTGTAGAGAATCTGGTGGGTAATTTACATATTTAGGTAATACATTATAATTACTTTTTTTTTTCTTAAACGACCTATTGTTGCCAAACATGTAAAAGTGCACCGTTTTCTCATCTATTCTCCAAGTCATAAACACACACACACACACACATTTATACAAACACACATAAACACACACACATACAAACTAAAGGTTAAATACACATTTCGTACAGCAATTCAATGTACGCGTTAACTACACAGCGATATCACATCAGTCAACGTACTCTTGGCTGATTAAATCATGGTTACTACTTGCGCCGTATTGACCTACTAAATAAAAGGAAACCAGATGTGAGGTTTTTTTTTTGTTTTGTTTGTTTACAGCAATTAGAAAATGTTTATTCGTTGTAATGGGCGCCGCCACAGAATATATGGTAAACATATGGGCGGCCAATGAATCTATAGACTGCACGGTAGGCCGTGTGTAACATGGGCGGCCAATTAATCTATAGACTGCACGGTGGGCCGTGTGTAACATGGGCGGCCAATTAATCTGTAGACTGCACGGTGGGCCGTGTGTAACATGGGCGGCCAATTAATCTATAGACTGCACGGTGGGCCGTGTGTAACATGGGCGGCCAATTAATCTGTAGACTGCACGGTGGGCCGTGTGTAACATGGGCGGCCAATTAATCTATAGACTGCACGGTGGGCCGTGTGCAACATGGGCGGCCAATTAATCTGTAGACTGCACGGTGGGCCGTGTGTAACATGGGCGGCCAATTAATCTATAGACTGCACGGTAGGCCGTGTGTAACATGGGCGGCCAATTAATCTATAGACTGCACGTTGGGCCTGTGTGTAACATGGGCGGCCAATTAATCTGTAGACTGCACGGTGGGCCGTGTGTAACATGGGCGGCCAATTAATCTATAGACTGCACGGTGGGCCGTGTGTAACATGGGCGGCCAATTAATCTGTAGACTGCACGGTGGGCCGTGTGTAACATGGGCGGCCAATTAATCTATAGACTGCACGGTGGGCCGTGTGTAACATGGGCGGCCAATTAATCTGTAGACTGCACGGTGGGCCGTGTGTAACATGGGCGGCCAATTAATCTATAGACTGCACGGTAGGCCGTGTGTAACATGGGCGGCCAATTAATCTATAGACTGCACGGTGGGCCGTGTGTAACATGGGCGGCCAATTAATCTATAGACTGCACGGTAGGCCGTGTGTAAAATGGGCGGCCAATTAATCTATAGACTGCACGGTGGGCCGTGTGTAACATGGGCGGCCAATTAATCTGTAGACTGCACGGTAGGCCGTGTGTAACATGGGCGGCCAATTAATCTATAGACTGCACGGTGGGCCGTGTGTAACATGGGCGGCCAATGAATCTATAGACTGCACGGTGGGCCGTGTGTAACATGGGCGGCCAATGAATCTATAGACTGCACGGTGGGCCGTGTGTAACATGGGCGGCCAATTAATCTGTAGACTGCACGGTGGGCCGTGTGTAACATGGGCGGCCAATTAATCTGTAGACTGCACGGTGGGCCGTGTGTAACATGGGCGGCCAATGAATCTATAGACTGCACGGTGGGCCGTGTGTAACATGGGCGGCCAATTAATCTGTAGACTGCACGGTAGGCCGTGTGTAACATGGGCGGCCAATTAATCTATAGACTGCACGGTGGGCCGTGTGTAACATGGGCGGCCAATGAATCTATAGACTGCACAGTGGGCCGTGTGTAACATGGGCGGCCAATTAATCTATAGACTGCACGGTAGGCCGTGTGTAATTTAGAAGCAGTCTAACAGAAAGTGGTAAGTGTCGAAGCAAAGTACTGAAGGAATTATTTTTAAAATTAAAAAAAAAAATATATAACATAACAAAAGTAATTTTTTTTTAAAATGATAGATTCACATGGAACGTAAACTTTCGTTTAATTTCATTGTTTACTAAATTCAAATTATAATATTACTAGAATATTAAAAAAATGGTGGTCACACGCAGCAATTCGTCCAGTTAAGTTTGCCTTCTAATGAATGCTTTTTTCTTTCTTTCTATAATTTCATAACTTTTTATCATCAAATCTTAGTAACTTGACAAAGGTGCTGCTCTTTTACTATATACAAATATAAAGGCATGATGGTCTCATTTACACTGTGCGTGTCCTACCTAGGCCCGTAGCCAGGTCAAAGTAAGCAGGGGGGGCACCAATACCCAGCAAGGGGGGGCACCTTTACTTTTTCTTTATTTTTTCCTCTTTTTCTTCTTTTTTAAGCGGGGGGGGGGGCAATCCTACCTAGCGGGGGGGGGGGACACGGCCCCCCCAGTGCACCCCCACCCTTGTCTACGGGGCTGGTCCTTACCCTATAAAATATAATACATTTTACTTTAAAAACATAAGTTATCCAGAGCAACCTAATCTTTATTCAACTGGGAGAGTTAATGACGTAAAAGCAAATGAAAATGTGTTACTTTGATGTTTGTAAATGTAGATAAATAGTGGTGATATTTTAAAGAAATGATCAAATAAGCATCATATTTATTATTTAAAATACTTTTTTCTTATTATAAAATCTTTTAGAAATTGATATTATAGGAACGTGTACAAATCGGAATAAAGAGAAGAAAATACGCGCCCAAAATATAATAAATGTGGTATATATATATACTCTTTTTTGTCTGACGTTGGGGCCATTGTCTAGCATTGGCAGAACAATATGTATAAATTGTCTGGGTGCGACTAGCTAAATATCGAAGTAACGATGTGTACAGTATCGTCCAATACTGCAAGATATATTTATAGCTAACATATTGATAATAACTGGGCGTGGAAGACTGCCTTTATTTAATATGAACGGAATTGGTCGTGTTGTGCAATTCTGTTGATAAGTAAATATTTTACTAGTTACCCCAAACTGTCGGAAAACATCGATTTTCGTATATGAAAAAATATTTTATGCCTATTTTCAACACCGTCACTTCAACCTTTGACCAGTAGCACTCACTCAATGCGCACATTGTTTGATTTTGTTGCAATTTGTTTAAAAAAAAATCTTTAGGCGAGCGGTGGGCCCCAGGGCCAGTATACACCCCCTAAAACATTACTTTAAGGAGACTATCTTTTGGAATAACATGAAAGAGCTACTACTGCATTGAAAAGATGAGAGGAAGGTATAAACCATTAAAAAGTTCATAATCTTCACATATGTTGTTCCGGCCGTTACTCGTTTCAGAGAGAAGCAAAGCATCGGCCTTTTACGTTATGATGTTTACATTTAATTTAACTTTGGTTTATCTCAACGCTGTGTTTTTGGTGCAGCCCGCCAGTCAAATTTACAAACCAAATGTGGCCCGCGATTTAAAAAAAAAATTTGTTAAACCCTGCTTTTGTGTGATGAAACAACAACCACAAAGTTGGTTGACATTAATTTTCCACAATTATTTTTTGGTGGGGCGCCGAAGGAAAGTTTTTTCATTCAGAAGCCGCGGTCTAGGGCGCGCGCTCGTTGCTCCCCCCCCCCCCCGGTGAATCTGTCTCTGGCTGGACCATCCTCTCAAACTTGACCCAGATACAATGTAGCCAATTAAGAAACAACAATGAAATAATGGAAAGTTTGTTTTTTTTACGGTTTGTTCTTTGTAAAGATGAGATAGCGGCGGCTTTCAGCGACATTTGGAAATTAAAACGTTAATTATTATCAATGTTTAACGGACGAGCAGGGCCGTACTTACGTGTTGTTGTTTTTTTTGAGAGGGGTGTTAGAGAGCCATAGTTGAATTATCTTTCCAGGTCGCTTCCTATTGTTCGGTCCTATAGAATTCCTTGAAAACGGAAGCCTCCACGACAACCGTAGAATTTGAGTCATTTCATCCCGAGGCTGTGGGCGTCTTCCCTGTGGCTGGCAATGAAAGTCCTGACATGGGACCTCCTCCGCAGTGGCGGCCATAGACAGCCGCCTAGTTAGCCCATCCACCATAGCGGCAAGATTCGAAACTAATGTAACAAATATTATTACGGACAATAACTGAATGATATTCAATTGAAACGATCTACAAATCTTAAAACCGCCATGGGAGGTAACTAGGTGACGGTTAGCCATGCTGGTGTTGTCGAGTTTATGGATTTAAATCTCGGAAACTCGGAAAAGCTATTCTATGACCCACCCCTTTCCCCCAAAGTCTCTATGGCTTCAATTTGATTGTTTTTCTCATGGTGGAGATGATAGATGTAAATATCAGACTAACAGATAGGCCAAATATATATTTACCTAAAATTCATGGGACTTAAACTTCATGAAGATCAGCTCTTTAAAATCGTGTAATTGTCTGTCTTTCTGTCTGTGTTTGTGTCCCTCTCATTCTCTTTTTGTTCTCTCCGCCTCATTTTGAAAGAAGAAAACCGGGGCATTGCTTTTCGTTTTTAAGACAAAGTTACTTTTGCAATTTAAATTGAACGATTTTAATGAAATGCCGATCATGTGCAGGGCCATCGCAAGACTGTAACCTGAACACACTCTCAGGGGCCCGTGGGACATTTAGCCGATATAAAATAATCATAGGGCCGCATAAGTTAAAATTAGTCAGGGGCCCAAGTTTAACAAGCAGAAGTTATGAATTATGGATTAAACAAATATTTATTTAAAAAAAGTTCCTTCCTACACTTATATAACAGTTAACTATAGAGACGCTGCGAATCAAAAATAGAACAATAAAAACAGAATAATGAAATAAACCCATCTATCTCTGGAAGTAAATATAGATTTTAATGAGAACTAACTGATATCATTTCCACATAGCGTCCTCTCATGCAGTGCCGCCGGGGGGTGGGGGGGGGCGGGGGGGGCAAATGCCCAGGTGCCCGGCGAGTTTAAGGGCAAGTTTTAGGGGCCCGGACTGAGCTGGCCAATCAACTTTTGAAAATATTATTATCAGCACGGAGGGGCCCGTGACAGCCCTGCCCAGGGGCCCGAAATTTCTGTCGGTGGGCCTGCTCTCATGTGGTGAAGGAACAGTTTAACAGTTTAAATAACGAACCCAACTTGCCAACACGGGAGGCAACTCAGATGTCCTAAAATACCTGATTGGTCGTCAAGGTATCGGATCGGCCTTTGATTGTTCGATTATGGGCTATTAATTTTAGCATCGATGCAGGCTCATGGATACACACCACGCAAACATGGGTTCGTCACTTAGTTTCGAATTTCTAGACACGCAGTGGAAGCCAAAATATCAGTCTGTCGATAAAAATAGTGTAAAGTAATAAACAAGCGATTGCTTTAATGGTTGACATTTTGTCAGACGCTTCAAATATTGACACCCTTTAGCACCTCTAAATATTAACACCCTTTAGCACCTCTAAATATTGACACCCTTTAGCACCTCTAAATATTGACACCCTTTAGCACCTATAAATATTGACATTTTGAGCTGTTGCGAAATATAGATATCTTGAGTATATGTAAATATTAACATGTTGTCAAACGGCATAACACAATCGAATCTTGATTAAAGAATAAAGTAAATAATCCATTCCAAGAATCATTTCATGTAACGAATCGTACATGATTCGAATCACTGAACCTGAAGTGCATATTTTGTTTTGCACATGTTCCTCACCAAATATGCAGGACCCGCGGTTTTTTTTTTGTTTCGATTCGTGACTGGGAACATAATTCGAAAAAATTGGTTGTTACCCACGAAAAAAAAAAGGACTCATAATTGTTGTTCGTGAACTGATTATTTAAATAATAGGCCTACATGTAAAGCACAAAACGAGGAGTCGTAACGAAAACAAACATTTCAACAGATTGAGTTCATGCAATCATTTTGTCAAGTAATAAAATAAAACTGAATGATCGATGGCTTATACAAATATAGTTCCGGCCTTAAGAAAACTATACTGTGTTCATGTATATATAGTGACAGCCTTATGAAAACTATACTATGTTCATGTATTTATAGTGACAGCCTTATGAAAACTATACTGTGTTCATGTATATATAGTGACAGCCTTATGAAAACTATACTGTGTTCATGTATATATAGTGACAGCCTTATGAAAACTATACTGTGTTCATGTATATATAGTGACAGCCTTATGAAAAACTATACTGTGTTCATGTATATATAGTGACAGCCTTATGAAAACTATACCGTGTTCATGCAAAATATAGTTACAGCTTTATAAAAATTATATTGTGTCCATGTAAATGATTCTGGAGTCGAAGTAATTGTAAAGTTGTCATAAAACCACTGCCCAGTTATAAATCAGAATAATTTTACATGACCATTCTGTCCCATAGACTTGTACAACAAGTATGGCGACGGGCGGAAGACCATGACAAAATGAGATTAAGCAATTCGTTCCATGTCTCTCTAAAGCATGTCACTGGACTTCAATTCTTCTACACAATTATTGTTGTAAGATAACAGATTAGCACACGGAACATCATATCAGAAACAGATGTCATCTATTTATTCGCTTCTTGTATCCACCGCCTACAAACAGTGTCGCCGAACACTGTTACCCTCGGGGCGAATTGTGGTAGAGACTAGGGAGCGACCGATATGCCTTTTTACCGATAGTCCGATACCGATATTTTCCCCCAGCATTTTTACCGAAACCGACACCGATATTTTATTTTTAGGGACTGTCCATTATTTATGTCAACAAATTTTTGGCGATTTTTACCTCCCCCCCCTTGTCAACAACTTGTCAAACTTTCCGAGACCCCCCTATAAAATTACGTCAACATTTGATTACCCCCCCCCCCCTAAAAAGGTGGCTTCCAAAATGTTTATATGGCAAAATTAGTAGGAATATAGTTAGTTTAATTAAAATACTGAATGTTAAGCGAGTGTGTAACACAGAACTACAAACGCTGCTTAATTTTCCTATTTATTAAGTAATTATATTAAATTTAAAAAAGTAACATTGTTGACGTCAACTTTTCTTGACCTCCCTCCCCCTTGTCAACAATTGTCAAAAATTTTCTGACCCCCCCTCCCCCCTATTTTGTTGACGTAATTAATGGACAGCCCCTTAAGCAACAACAATGCCAATTGCCAAACACGTGTTATTCTCGTGCTATATGACGTATTTCAACCCAGTTCACATATTTTGTAACATTTTGCCCACGCCTGTTTTGTTTACCCCCCCCCCCCCAGATACCGATATTTTTTTAAATCAACAACAATGCCAAACACGTGTTTCTCTCCTGCTACAGCTAATGACGTATGTCAACCCATGCTTACCCCTTCCCTGTCATATTTCGTGACACTTCGCCCACACGTAAGTCTTGTTCCCCTCCCCCCCCCCAACTTCCCATCCCAACAAAAAATACGCACAGATGTTCACTAATTGTATCATTCACGGTCGTACATTAGAATTAAGAAATGCCAATTCTATTGTTTCAAGGTCATATCTCTGATGTATACGTGACAATTTCTGTGTACGGGTTTTTTTTTCCTTTTTTTTTAAAATCTTGTCTGATCTGGTTATAGAATTGGGTTATTTACTGATTTTTTTTTCTGCAACTCTGTTGTGAAAAAAAAAACAATGTATCGGCAGCCAAAAAACGGCCGGTCCGACAGTTAACCCATAGTGCCAATATCGGTCCGATACCTATCCGATTATCGGTCGCTCCCTAGTAGAGACATTATTAGTTGGTGAGACAATGTCAAAACGTATATAATACTCTATAGACTTAACCTACAGGTGATTATAATACTTAATCATGTAAAATAGGAATTGAATCAAATTTAAATTTCCAAATTACTAATAAATAGTCTTAGGCTTTTTATAGATTTCGATTCTATGTTTCTAGTATGGATTTAAATCACAGATGGAAAACAAAACACAATTTATCGAACAAAAATTAACTTTTTTTTCGATTGAAAGTTTATTCAATAATTTCATAATTATTGTCTAGACGCATCATTTTCCTTCCTTCCTTCTCTCTTTCATTCCCCCATTTCGTCCTTCCTTCCTTCTCTCTTTAATTTTTCATTCCCCCATTCCTTCCTTCCCTCTTTCATTCCCAAATTTCTTCCTTCCTTTCTTTTATTTTTCTCTTTGTACCTTTTTTCTTTCCTTCGTTCTATCTCATCCTTCATTCAATCTACTTCCTTCCTTCTTTCCTTTCTTCGTTTTTCTCCATTATTGACTATCATACGGCCTATGTATCATTGCAGTTTAAAATATACTCACAGTTAATATTGTTATTAACTTTTCCCCTGTATATGCTTATATTAATAATTATAGGTCTGTATAGTAAACAATATAATGAGATTTAAATGATTCATATCACAATTTGCATTGCAACGATTCATAGTCAGTACGAGTAAAACCAAAACTGTCATCTATAGATGTTCAAGTCTTAACAAGTCTTAATAAAGCCAATTAAACTTGATCAAATGAGACATATGCCATAATAATTATTTTCTATTCTAATTAAAATATTAAAATTAATATTGTAACAAAAAGTCCTTTTAAGAACAATATTAGCTTCATTGTTAAAAAAAATAAGAATCAAAAGTACTTTGAAATGAAATTTGTATGCTATCTTTAAGTTATTTTCAGTTAAAAAGTTAAACTACACACATGCCTCATATAAATGTAAGTAAAATGCAACAATTAATTCATAGTCAGAGGAGCATCTAAAGTGACTAAGTAACCATGGGAACCTATGACGACAGGAAACAGTCCAAAAAGCTTTTTCTATAACGGACCTTTTCACTGACTTCCGTTTTACCGTCGAAGGTGGATGCAGTATCGCTATTCATACCGTGGCCAACCGATTATGTCAATAGTCGATACTGTCCACTTCCCATGCTCTCCCCTCTCTTCCCATATGTCGGCACCAATAACAAATCTTAATTTCTGGAAGCTCAGCTGTTGAAATACTCATCGAAATGAAGTGGCTGGATAATACGCGGCTGACAACAAAAACTCAATTTTGTCACTTGCATAGGACTTATGATTGCAGAGTTCTGGATCTGTAGCCTATTGATCGAATGATTCCAAATAAATGATTTCCAATTTGTATCAATGAATTGGTTATGGATTAAAGCGCATTTTTTAATTAATAAAAGAACAATTTAAAAAAAATTTGCTTTTTTTTTTAAGAAACAAAAGTGTTGTGACATGCAGTGATTTAGTTAGTACAATAAGGCAGCATCAGGAGTTATAATTATTTCAGCACTAAACCTCAGTCGTACATATCTGTACATATGTGATGGAATTTATTACTGTCTGCATGGATGCACCTACACTGGATTCACTAAAACGGATACTTTAACAATGGATAATTCTGCCATGGATACTACTTAACGGATATACAGTAATCTACACTAGTCAAACGGATATACAGTAATCTATTTTAGTCAAACGGATATACAGTAAAATATACTAGCTAAATCATTAATAATATTTTACAGGTAAAAGTTAACAATGTATTACGCATACACATATTGTATTTCTCCGTCGAAGAAACATTTTGTAGGTGTGGATGAATAATACCTGCTGTGTCACTTCATTTTTTCATATCACATTTTGTTACTTTCACCCGCAACGTAATGGTGTAAGGCAGTGTGTAATGGTGTAAGGCAGTGTGTAATGGTGTAATGCAGTGTGTAATGGTGTAAGGCAGTGTGTAATGGTGTAAGGCAGTGTGTAATGCTGTAAGGCAGTGTGTAATGGTGTAAGGCAGTGTATAATGGTGTAAGGCAGTGTTTCCCAAACATTTGACATCCTTTTTGATTTTCGCAATACTGTTTTACCCCTCGTAAAACATTTAAAAAAAAAACAAACGTACATATGTTGTTGCTACTGTCATGGTTTACCCTCATTTCATTGTTTTCTATTTAGCCGTGCATGTTTACGCCATGTTTTTATTATTGAGGTGAAGCGCTCACCCCCCCCCCCTTTCAAACTCTTCTCGTACCACCTGGGGTACAAGTATTTACAATTTGGGAAACACTGGTGTAATGAAACATAACTGTCAAACTGAACACTTTTGTAGAGGTTGCTTATTTTGAATTGGTCAACATCTTAAACCAGAGGAGATTAATAACCGAAATATCTGTTGTTGAAAAGTTAGTCAGCATCCAAAATTAAGAAAAATTGCACAAAATTAGTTCGGAGTTACAATCACATATCAATATAATATTAAAATGTTAAATGAATCCCGAGCGCCCTAAACTTAATTTTTTTTTATTTTTAGAGAAATTTAGAATATGAACAAGCTGCGCTTTATATGTGTTTTTTAAATAATTTCCACTGCACGATGATTCTGTCAGGGCCCCGGGCATTGCGAGCCCGTCATTTTTTAACTGTGCTCTGCCCTTTTAGAGAAAAATGTAAAGAGGGAGTGGGCAGTCAGCGGGTTGTCAGCAGGCCCTACAAGTCGGCGCCCCGGGCTTTCTTGGGCTCCTTTACAAGTAGGGCCCCAGGCACTTGCCCGTTGATCCCGCCGTTATATCCGGCTCTGGAACCATACCTGGCTGCTTCATCTTCAGAGACTGAGTACATAATTTCCGAAAACGGCATGTCATAATTACTAAAAGACCTGACCTACATTTAAATTAATCGTCGATTTTATTTCTCTCTCTTTTTTTTATATAAGTTTCCTGGTAAATTTCAGAATTCTATGTTTCTAATAGGATTGCCGATTGCATTATCATTCGTCATGTGTTATACAATTTATGTTTATAAGTTTTATCTAGTGAAATAACAATCGTAGTAGGCCTATAGCTTTTCCATACAACAGATTGAAACCTGCAGACCAACTATCTCATATGTTTTAGTGTACTATTATCACGGAAGCCGTCATTGGACACATTAAATTTAATAGCATTACAAATGACGAGCTTTGTAATCAAGCTGGATGACTTTTTTATAAATAGAGATCGCGCAATCTGTTTAATTTCATTATCTGGTTCATAGTGGTGCAGCAGTTAATCCCCTTTGTGTCTTGCGCAATATATATATTTTACGGCTGGGAAGGGGTTTTGATCTTCTCATTCATATATTTTCTTTTTCGAAGTGGCTACGGTTACGCTCTAGACGGACTTTTTTTTTTTTTTTGGGCTAGGAATAGGATTAGGGTTAGGGATAGGAACAATATCTATAGCTGGACCCCGAAATAAAAAATTCGGCAAAAAAATAGTCCGTCTAGAGCAGTGCTTCTCAAAGTGGTGGGCCGCGGCCCCCTAGGGGGCAGTGGACTGTCCGGAGGGGGGCCGTGGAATTTCGGTAAATGTGACACATAAAATATAATTAACCTAATGTGTTGTATGTAAATAGTATTAATATATGTTTAAAATAAAATCTAGTTTATTTTATATGTTGTATCCTTTCACTCTTTCATTGTTAACATTAGGAAAAAGCATGTATTGACTAGTAAAAGTTTGCATATAGAAGTTTAAAATTATAAATTTAGGCAATTTTAAACCAAAAAAAAAAAAAAAAAAATTGGGGGGCCACGACATATTGATTGACGTTCCAAGGGGGGCGCGACATATTGATTGACGTTCCAAGGGGGCCGCGACATATTGATTGACGTTCCAAGGGGGCCGCGACATATTGATTGACATTCCAAGGGGCCGCGACATATTGATTGACGTTCCAAGGGGGGCCGTGACTTCAAAAAGTTTGAGAAGCACTGGTCTAGAGCGCTCAACGCGCATGTTTGCTTCTGGCACAGAATTGACTAAATAACGTTACCATTCAATGTTATTTTCGAGTCATTGTTTGATACGTAAATAGCAACTATACGTTATAAAACTAAACTTTTCAATGAATGACTGAAATCAAGGGAACCAATGGGGCATTATCTCATAAATCAAAACTAATGATATGGGCGCTGGGTTCAAGATAGGGATTGATTTATCGGTTGACATGAAAGCCGTTTAGTGGCGACTTTTCTCTCTCTCTCTCTCTCTCTCTTTTTTTTTAATGAATGCATCTCATTATAGAATTGTTGCTAAACAACGGCCTCTGGGAACAATCTCCTTTAACACGTTCAGGTATTGATTGATTTCAATGACCGCTAATAAATGCATAATTTATACACTTTTTTTGTAGACATGATAAACATGAAAGATATTGGCACTTATGGTCGTCTATCTATCTATCTATCTATCTATCTATCTATCTATCTATCTATCTATCTATCTATCTATCTATCTATCTATCTATCTATCTATCTATCTATCTATCTATCTATCTATCTATCTATCTATCTATCTAACTATCTATCTATCTATCTATCTATCTATCTATCTATCTATCTATCTATCTATCTATCTATCTATCTATCTATCTATATATATATATATATATATATATATATATATATATATATATATATATAACTGTCTGTCTCAGTCTGTCTACCTGCCTATTAACATTACAAATCTGTCCATAACTAATAACTAAATCTAAATGTCTGTATCTATCTACCTACTCAAAATATCTGTCTATAACTATCTATCCACCGTGCATCTATCTATTTGTCTATTTGCCTGTCTGTTTCATTATTTTAATTTCCTAAAGTGATTGCTAACCAATGTTACACTGCCCCTCAACAGGTTGTATTGTTGACTAGTCTCACCAAATTCAGCTTTACACCTCGCCTGAAATTATCATACTATTTCAACTGAAGTGGGGGACCTCCATTTATCGCCATGTTCTCAACACACACTAGCATTGTCTTCGTACTGTTCACCTACCAGACACTGCAATACTGTTTCTGGATTGAACTAACCTAAGGAGTAGAAGGAGCATAATTCTAAAAATCACGCCATAGACTTGTTTAAACACTGAGGTCCGGATAAAAGGATTAACAAATATAACTAACTATCTTTACATAATCGTTGGATATATATATAGTTAAAAACTACATGGTAATGGTCAAACACATGGGAAAACATATTATTCAGCTCGATATTTCTTATGTTGTGGTTTATACACGCAGTTTAGAAAAAAATTCACCATGAGTTTACCTGGGCCCAATAAGACTCAAGACAGCAAACAGCCGCAAATTAAAGATGCTGCACCAGATACCACCACTAAGATCCCGCTGTTCACCATTGAGGAAACTGGACAGTCGGATAACCATTCAGACGGACAGCCGGATGGTCAAATCCCAGGTAAAGACAAGAAGCCAACAGATGTGATCAGGAAAGAGCAACATGTGAGAACAGCCAGTGGGTCTTCCAGCGGGATAGGCAGCAAAAGTTCTGATCTATCAGGTATGTGATAGGCAGCAAAAGTTCTGATCTATCAGGTATGTGATAGGCAGCATGAGTTCTGATATATCAGGTATGTGCTAGGCAGCAAAAGTTCTGATCTATCAGGTATGTGATAGGCAGCAAAAGTTCTGATCTATCAGGTATGTGATAGGCAGCATGAGTTCTGATCTATCAGGTATGTGATAGGCAGCAAAAGTTCTGATATATCAGGTATGTGATAGGCAGCAAGAATTCTGATCCAACAGGTATTTGAGAGGCAGCAAGACCCCAGACTCATCAGGCACGTGACTTTAAAGATGACTGTAAGTGTTAGTCATGAAAAACTCTAATTGGCTTTGTTTTATTTAGTTCTTATCCATCCAGTGCAGGAGCGTAACAAGTGGTTGCGTGATTAGCGGTAGCGTGGCTAGTAGTAGCGTGATTAGCAGTAGCGTGACAAGTGGTAGCGTAGCTATCAGTAGCGTGATTAACAGTAGCGTGACAAGTGGTAGCGTAGCTATCAGTAGCGTGATTAGCGGTAGCGTAACTAGCAGTAGCGTAACAGTGGCGTTGTTAGCTTTATTGGTGGCGGGAGCAGAATCTAAAAATGCCGCTCCTCCCCCTTGTCCAAAAAATACCACACCAATGAAAAGGCATCAGAGACAGAGTAAGTGCCCCCGGGGTGGACCCCCCCCCCACACACACACAGGTAACTATCGTAAGTGACTAGCTAATATTTCCCTCAAATATAAGACGCTCCCATTTTTAAGACGTACCTTGATTTTGCATCTCCCCACCTCCCCCCACCAAAAAAAAAATCGGCAGAAAAAAACATTGGCATAAAACATACCTAATCTCCAAATTGGAAATTCAAAAAAAAAAATTTCGCGTCCTGTACATGGGAAAATACGGTATAATTAAGTACCCAGGGGTGCATCGATTAGTTACAAAATGTTGACTAAAGGATACAGGGCAACGGATCTCAAAATGTACACGTGTACCCCAGAACAATGGTTCTTGGAACTTCTTGCACTGTTAAAAAAAAAGTATTATAAATGAACTCAGAGAATAGTTTAGTAAACATTTTCATTCCTTTGGTTAATTTTTAATTAAAAACAGAGAAAAAATAATGTAATGCATGATGAATCAATAGCAATTTAAAGTATTGGACAGAACAATAATACAACAACAATAACAACAACTTATTGCTTTACCTTGAGTCATACAAACCAACCACTCACATTACTTTTTTAAATCGCCCTTAGCTTAAAATAGCAATCAGTCTCGATATATTAATGTTAAAAAAGAAATATCGATTACAAAAGGCTGGAACAGCAATAACCACATTTCCATAAATGTCAACCTAAAGCTCGATCTTACATAAAGGTTCAGCTAGTGCCTCCATGAAAACAATAAATATTTTATGTCTGCATTTGGTAAAGTAAATATTTTATGAAGGCGATCAGATTTTTTCTGAGATTGACAATGGATGGGTAAAATGTGCCCGGCCTTTGTAAAACAAAAAAAAAAAGAGGTAAAGAAAATCGACCTGGAGACACCGTTTCTTACGGAAATTGGTTTAATTTAATAATAGGGTTTATACACCAAAGGTAGCGAAATGCCGCTCTCACTGAACCTTTTGTGTGTCAATCTCCCTGTTATGTACTATATGCAGTGGCTCTCGTTGGACTGTGTGTCAATCACTGTAATGTACTTCATTGTCGTGGCTCTCGTTGGACTATCTGTGTGTCAATCACTGTTATGTACTTTAGTGTCGTGGCTCTCGTCGGACTATCTGTGTGTCAATCACTGTTATGTACTTAAGTGTCGTGGCTCTCGTCGGACTATCTGTGTGTCAATCACTGTTATGTACTTCATTGTCGTGGCTCTCGTTGGACTACTATCTGTGTGTCAATCTCCCTGTTATGTACTTTAGTGTTGTGGCTCTCGTTGGACTATCTGTGTGTCAATCTCCCTGTTATGTACTTTAGTGTTGTGGCTCTCGTTGGACTATCTGTGTGTCAATCTCCCTGTTATGTACTTTAGTGTTGTGGCTCTCGTTGGACTATCTGTGTGTCAATCTCCCTGTTATGTACTTTAGTGTCGTGGCTCTAAAAGTACGGGTCGCGAGCTCGTTTGAAGTAGGTCGCCGAAAATGTACGTTAGTCAGAAAATCGAGTATTGAACTCGAGTACGAGTAAAGTGAAGTCATCTTCTTGTCATCATAGAACACTGATATATTTGAAATTTCGGATATTCGGTAGCAATGCTTTTTTTTTTGTAAAAAAAAAATAGGTGCCGGTACTCAGTGATGGATTGCCTAAATTTTAGCTAAAACCCAGCGTCTCGTTTATTTCTTAATGCGCGCAATTTTAAAATAATTCAATTTTAACAAATTAATAATATAATAAAATAATAATAAATGTTGAAATACAAGAAAAGTAATAATTTTTCCCCACATTGAAAAAGGTGCCGGTACGCCGTAACGGTGCGTACCGGCACAAAAAAGCACTGTTCGGTAGTATAACGAAGGACATGAACATAGTGATTTGTTGGTGGCTGATGCAAAGGCTCCTGGTGCTAAATATAACTTTAATCAACTATATGTTTATACAATTTTGGTGATATATATATATATATATATATATATATATATATATATATATATATATATATATATATATATATATATTTGGGCGTTGTGCAAGCCATTCTAACTCTCATTATACCGAGGATAGATAAGCAATAACTTTGTGGGCTAGGACTAAACCAATAAGAATGAACGATTTAGTAATGTACATCAATAATGCACCCCCCTCCCCCAGTCACCACTCTGAATATTTTTTGTTAAGGGTGTAAAGTTTGAAAACAATAATTTGCAACTTATGTGATACTATCGGTGAATATTAATGGTAATGCAATTTATTTGTATGCTACACAACAATATCTCTCGCTCCTCTTATGAAGTCCTCAAATACAAATTTTAACGACCGAATGAGGCGTGTAAGGCTGCGTTCGCCTACTGTGAAGTCCCTGTAAGTATACGGTGAAATCCCTTAGATCCTATGAACCACTAATGAGATGGTTTTGTGGTGCCCTTCTTTCACCCCCCTATATATAGATTATTGTGCGATGTGACAATATTCTCAGTTTGCATCAACTCACTGTGTATGTATCAACAGTGTGGGTGAACATATATTGTATGTGCCAATTTCTCAATTTGTATCTGTATTTATTAGGGCTCTTGATTAAACAGTGTTAATTTGCGATGAACACATCGAAAAAAAGATGCGATTAAAATTTATAACGCAACACCTAATTGCGTTAATTTGTCCAAAATGCTGAAAGCTCACCAAATCGATAAATAACAGAATTTCACTCAACAATTTGAAGTTAAGGTTCGTTCACTTATTAAGTAGATCTACCAACCCCACCCTGTCGTAATTTGTACACACCCTTACCCCCAGGTATGTCGATAAAAGCCCCACTTGTATTATAAAATGAAGAAGTTTTTGTTATATAGCCCTTCGACAAGTGAACCTCCTGCTCCCTTCCCGGTCGATATAAAAAGAGAAAAGTTTCATTAACTAGTTTACACTATATGTTGTAGTGTATTGGTGGCGGCAAAGAAACAACAAGTGTATAACGAAACCGGTTATAATTAGGTCAAAATAAAGAGATGCTAGAAATTTTGTATCATCATTTTTTTTGCGCCCAATTTTTTAATCGCATTTGAAAATGCAGCGTCTTGCTGTCACGTCTGCAACAGCTGCACTTACAGTTTCATATACATGACACATGTAATCAGTGTCTAGACTCGGCTGATGCACACATCTGTACACAAGACAGTGTTGTATTTTTCAGAATTATTGTGACACTGACAGAGGCGTATTTACCAAAACTGTGGCCCAAGGCGCGTGGCCAATTTGGGGCCCCCTCGCCTATAAGGCATTTAAAAATGATCAGAATACAACAATAGTCAGAACACTCATGTATTATTTAACATGCATACTACATAGTTATGCATACTAGCTAGAACTTATGATTGTCAGTTTATTACAGTTATATAACTTTTTTCCTGCTCTTCAATTTCGCGAACGTGTCAATGTGCGCATTGAAATCGTATTATAATGTCTCCTTTGATTAAATGCATAAAATAGACAAATCTCCCAGCCTACATTGGCTGATGGAATTCCGCAAGTAATTCTAGATCCTTTTCAACACAGAAAATGACAGTTCTCCAGTTGCGTTTGATATAGGAATGCTGAGAAAGATTCTTAGAAGGGCTTCCACATTGGGAAATGTACATTTTAGTCCACCCACTGCTATAAGCTGGTACATCTCTACCGCAGATTTAGTGCCTTCTTCTTTAGCGAAATGCAAAAACTGTTTGATTTCATCGGCAACTGTATTTACCAATCAGCTATGTATGTAATTATAATATAAGCAAGTGATCATCGAGTATGTTATTCCCGTATCGTCTCCACAACAGATACATCATCTGAAGGCTCTGGAGCTGCCAAGAACAACGGCCATCTAGAGCTGAGTATCTTGGCGCTGTGTAAGAAAGGTGATTGGCTCTCCGTGGAGAAAAAATTGAAAACATCACAGTCCAAGCCCTTAGGTAAACAAATCACAGAAAAGGATGAAGTAAGTAGAGATTTACTTTACTGTACTCAACAGAATATAATAAATTATATATAATCAGTGCAGTACACACAATTCTATTGTCAACGATAATTAATTATGGTTTGTATCTACTTGTACTGAAAAAAACCGCTTATTTGGGTTATTGTAACATTAGTACTAACTACTAGCTTATTATAAATAAAGATATATAGGCCTACATGGACAATATAATTGATGCATTCGATTTTACAAATTTAATTCCTTTGATGCATGAATTCCGTCATTAATACACCAAAACTGTATTCCCGGCTGTGTTATAAAACAAGAATTTGAGTCAATCGTAAACTTTAGGGAAATAGGGTTATGAAACATCGAATCAAATATGAAAGAACTTTTAGTCACTGACAGAAATAACAGCAAACTGGAATTCACTTATATTCATAGTACATCAAAAAAGTTAACTTTTATACTAGTACTTTTACTTCACTTGTATTCTAGTACTTCACTTGTCCCTGATGTCCCTGTATGTTTTAGTCACCATGTTAGTACTACACTTTAAACTTTGGGGAAACTATGTTAATAACAATTTAAACTAGTCAGAATGTTCTTCTATAGCTCCGAGAGTGAATTCAAATTTTGAATCTTTCTATTGTCTATTGAATCATCAAAACGTTTACCTGGGATACTTTCTGGTATAAAATAAAAAAAAAACAATTACTCGTTCATAACAAATAAAGTTTGAGAGGTCAATAAATCACTCCTGTTGCCGTGACCAGTAGAACAAGGTCAGATAAAATACAATTAGGTTCTGACTTGAACTAAAACTGTGAGAAAGTTGGAAACAATAAGACATTGAATGAGAATGTCATTTCGCAGGAATTTTTATCAAAGAGTTGTCATTTATGTTATTATATTAGGTGAACGGACATGTCCTTGTGAAATATGGGTTGCTATTTATGTATCCATTCAATTTGACAGGTTACTGGAATAACTCCCCTTATCTTAGCAGTCCAAGAAAACAGGTTGAATATTGTGGAGGCCCTTGTAGACAAAGGAGCTGATGTGAATGAACCAATAGCCGTAAGTTCTTTTACTAAACAGAATTCCAGTCTGCATTTAATAGAGCATCTATCTATCTATCTATCTATCTATCTATCTATCTATCTATCTATCTATCTATCTATCTATCTATCTATCTATCTATCTATCTATCTATCTATCTATCTATCTATCTATCTATCTATCTATCTATCTATCTATCTATCTATCTATCTCTATTTATCTATAACTATCTATCTATATCAATCTATAATTTATCATCTATCTTTATGTGTGTAAGATCGTCTTGGTCTTAATCAGTTTTACCAAAAAATGTTTAACTTCATGATACATAATCTTTACTTTTTTTCTACGCAATACTATACTTTGACCAATTTTTTTTTTTTAAAGAAAGGGGATATATTCTTTCTTTATTAAAAATTTAGAAATGAAAACATTGCTCGGAAGAAAAATAAACAAAACAAAACACAGGCGCGCGTGCGGCCAGTAATCCTTTTTCTTACGAAACAAATATAAATTATTATTTTTTAAGTAGATTTACGACACATCGAAACCAGAGATGAGCGGACAGCGGACGCAGATCCGCAGACTTTTCCGAACCCACGGACTAACAGCGGACGCTTCGTATGGTTAAGTTGCGGACTCGCGGACTGACGCGGATCCTCGCGCCCTTGCGTATAATAATTTAGTTTTAATAGATACTTTACTTATTCGTAAACATTTGCCACTGAATCTGAAAATAAATCAATAAATAAAAGTGGCTTTTTGAAGTATAAAAAAATAGGGTGGGATGTTAAACAGGGATGATAACATTAATGTTAAAACATCTAACAAATTTTTTTAAACAGCTACATTTCAACAAAGCGGACGCGCGGACTGACTGCAAACCAATGTTGCACGATTCTGCGGACGCGGGCGCGGATCATTGATAGAAATCCATGGACGGACGCCGACGCTAAATTTCAAGATCCGCACACCTCTGATCGAAACATCCTTATTTCGCAAACCACACCACCTAGCACTGAAATAACGAATAAAATTTAAAGCAGTATGAGTGACTGCAATAGTGCATCTCAGTCAAGTTGACTTGAAATAGTAATCTGTTGTCTCTTTTATCGATACGTTAGTTAAAATATACAGCACGTCTTGGCAGTACTGTGAACAACGGTTCAGTTTTATGTCTCTAATATTGTATCAATATCTTGTTTGTTGTTAGAAAAATATAAGATGTAATTGGAATTTGAGCATTTTGATATGCCCATTCAACACAGCATAAGCAAATCGAACACATCACATAATTATTCAACATGCTAGACATAAAAAACACAACATACAAACGTACCATTCACACACCATACAAACATACCACACAAACAACATAAAACCTTACCACACACACACAATACAAACACAATACACACACCACACAAACATACTGTACACACAACATACAAACAAATCAAACACACACCATACACATATACTATATACATACACCATACCATACACATCAGTCAATCATACTTTAAACACATCATACAAACATACCAAACACACACACCATTCAATCATACTTTAAACACACCATACAAACATACCATACACACACACACCATAATAATATACCATAACGCACACACCATTTAAAAATACCCTACTCACACCATACATACAAACCACAATCCAACTCACATTATAGAAACATACCATACACACTCTGTCACACTCACCATTTACTTTATGTTGACTTAATTCACGGTCTCAAGAAAGTAATCTCCCTTGTTTCAGTTTATTATTAAATGGTGGATAATATCAGCTCTAAATTCCAAATGGACTGCTATTCAAATCTGAACTATTGATTTACATGTTCAGTCAACAATGAACATTAATTTTTGTATGTTTAAACTTAAAGTAGCATTAGCGATATTTCCACGAATGTCAGCTACAAGCTCGATCATATATAGGCTCAGCCAGTTCTTTCACGTTCCATAAACAGTGATATTTGTATTAGTCTTTATATCTTAAGTTGTTTGGATTCCCAGAAGTATTACTTCAATATTTTTTTTTAAAACTGGTGTCGTATCATGGACATTGGTTACTCAGGACGGTTACCCATATCCAGAGCTGTTCTTAACTTTTTTTTAAGGGCCTAAGTTAATGATACACATGAGGGGGGGGGGCTAGTCAAAAACGCTGTCAAGGCCCCCGCTTTCAAAACTTCGGTCCCTAATAATATTTTTTTGTTTTAAAAATGAGCCCCCTTCCCCCAGACAGTAGGCCTACTTAGATTTATTTGAACACCACTGATGAATTCTCAAATTGTGACCCTGACTAGTAGGACTGTTTCAAAGATAGACCTTGGTAAACTTGGTTCATTAAATGAAGTACCACGTTGAAGTGTGTATGTGACTGAATAGACCTTGGTAAACTTGGTTCATTAAATGAAGTACCACGTTGAAGTGTGTATGTGACGACGATAAAGTGTAAGAAAAACACTGAAATAGGTTCAATAAATCAATTCAGCCTATTTTGAAATAAATCCGGGTTAATAACTTTGGTGGCCTCACATTCATAACCAAGTTTGTTTTTTTTTTGGGGGGGGGGGAGAATGGGGGGGATGGTATCAGTTAAAACGTTGGCGGCCTCACACTCAGAACCGTTG
Organism: Bulinus truncatus; assembly: GCA_021962125.1. NCBI lineage: Eukaryota > Metazoa > Mollusca > Gastropoda > Planorbidae > Bulinus > Bulinus truncatus. The sequence continues at coordinate 2,660,079 of JAGDYQ010000113.1, forward strand.
ATGGCGGTCCCCATTAGTTATAACCTTGGTGGCCTCACACTCATACCCGTTGTCCGGGGGGAGGGGGGGAACATCAGTTATTAGCACTATTTTTTAAGCTACATTATTTAATTTCGAGGCACTTTTCTATGAGGCAATCAATGCATTGTATATTATGTCCTATCACGTCGGTAATTCTCGATTGCCTTAGGACTCAGGAACACCATCTCTATAATAATGTTTATTACTCACCAATACTACGTATCTTGCAATCATT